>JASDQU010306591.1:752-12486 GCA_032191745.1 Picea mariana | reverse complement strand
GCAATCGAAATTCAAAATATGAGGTAAAAAAAAGGTTTCTAGACAAGTTTTGAATAAAATGCAAATGAAATAGAAATAAAAGGTTTTACCCCTATTTATTTCACTTTTTGTTTTTTCTAATAATATTTTGTATTATTTTAATGCATTTTTATCATAACCTAAAGGTCTAATGGTCCCGTGAGTCTTTTATTTTTCATAGGTGGAAAGACTAAAGCCCTGAACAATGCAATATGGATATTTTTTTTTTTGATTCGCTTTTCTTTTTGTTACATATACCAGTACTTTTTAGGGTTTTTCATAAAAACCTCAAGCCTAGTGTTTGTTCATTCTCGTGGTCGAAAATCAATGAGAACACAACTGAGTATACATTTGTCGTTTTTCATACTCGTTGTGGAAACACAAAAAGAAAAACCCATGGAGTATCCTTTAAGCTCTTTTCACACTCCGTAAAAACGAAAAGATTGTCGAGCAACCTTTTTCTTTTCACGCTCATAAAATTATTTGAGGAAAACATTCGATGGGCGATAGTTTTTCACTTTTTAGGTCTCATCGAATTACTTTACAAAAAATGAAATGAGAGAGTTCTCTTTAACATGTTTTTCAAACTCTATAAAAATGAAAAACCCCTGAGTTTTCTATCTTTGGACTCATTAAACAAACATCGAAAGACCCACATGGGACCGAACCAATCCTTCTTAGGGCTCATTAAACATACTCTGAGGGACTCCTTTGAAGGATGAG
This sequence comes from Picea mariana, assembly GCA_032191745.1. Classification (NCBI taxonomy): domain Eukaryota; kingdom Viridiplantae; phylum Streptophyta; class Pinopsida; order Pinales; family Pinaceae; genus Picea; species Picea mariana. The sequence goes on along the minus strand of JASDQU010306591.1, from coordinate 11,745 downwards.
CTTACATCAACAAGCATATGTTATCCTCCTCAATATTGCGTAGAAATAAAGAGGTACTCACCAGAAATGGTGGGGGGAAATTTGGGAAAGAAATGTGTCTCTGTATCCATGTTAGTGGAAGTACTAGTCACTCTTGAACATGACACCCCCCTTTCATCATTTGAATGCGGGTTGGGAAATCCATTTGTCTCTTGTTTGACCTTCTTCAATTCTATATCTTGGGTCATCTTTGAGTCAATGCTGCCAAGACCATTGTTGTGTCATTCATATTGCTATAGCGGGAAAACCCCTCTACGGACTACATAAAGGGTCTGAAGTGTAGGCAGAGCTAACTGTCTAAAGTCTCCTACTTTTTATCACTATCCCAACATTACCCCACAATCCTACATAAAATACAAGAGACAGGGATCTGGTAGGCCTACCTTAAACTCTACGTTTGGTGTTGATCCCTTTGCTCTTGGTTGTTTCCTCACTGCAAATCTCTTCCGAAGGCTGACTTGCATTCATCAAAATAAAAACAAGAAACTACAAGCATGCATTCTACATATGGATTAGTGGGTTAGACATCATAAACAAGAAATTTAAATGAATCATATAAGTTTAAGACATCATTTGGCGAGACGAAAAAAATACATCTTTATATTAATCTCACAAAATTCACTTACAACATGAGACCGACACTGCTCCTCGAACTTGTTCCTAGGCTCCTCTTCACCATGCACCAACTGCTTCCATGTCTTCTTAAGTTCTCTCTTAGGGAAATGGTAAGGGATTTGAAATTGAGGCAAAGGGGGATTGATAAAATGGGTGGACTTTCTTTGCTCTCATGCTTCCCCTTGCAATGGGACCCCAACCCCTTCTTTTATAGGACAAAAGGGATAGTAACGGATGGGGTGACTGGCTATGGGAAGTCAACTGGTTAAGTAACAGCCCAGAAACCAGTATCCTATGCAATTTTCCACATTTTGCAATATTCTATGAGTGTACATGGGTTTTAGTATCTTAGCAAGTGTGTGTACATGGGCAGTAATGGTGCAAGGAGAATACACCTTGAAAATGATGGTTTTTAGAAGATTTTTTCAATAATGGATTGGTAAAGATAGAAATTTAGATGGCCTGATGCAAGGTATGCATGTCAGGTGTAATTTAGGGTTGTAATAGATGTCCCCTAATGTGTGGGGTCAGAATAGCATCTGATGGCCGAAATACATTACAAATCTTCACCACTGTATGACACGAGTGAGCCCAGGGACCAGAGTTCAGGAGGTGCCATCTGCAAAAATAACAATTTCTCTCACTGAGGCAGGCATACCCATGCTAAGGATGAAATAAAATCATAGCTGAAAATCAAATACACTACAAATCCATGTCATATAACTATATAAAGTGTAGTCATGAGAAGTACACAGAGGTGCTGGATCATGTTGTCATTGATGCTAATGGTTTGATTGATTGATGTCAAAGGATTGATTGATTGATGATTGATGATTGATGTAATATAATAGGCATTTTCCTTGATGAGAATGCATAAATGAAGATGGATCAATGAGTTGTCATTGATACATGATGAACATGGATCATTGTGGTTTCATTGGTATAAGATGCATTGTTGGAAAAATGTATAGATGACTCATTATTTTCTTATCATGATTGATAAGGTGAACAAATGGATGAACTCCAAAGTGGTCCCCTTATGGTGAAAGCCCTCACGAGAAGATGCTTTGCAGATTGAGTTATCCTAGAAGAATGGTTGGAGGACCCTTGCTCTCATTATTTTATTATCATGATTGATAAGGTGCACAAATGGATGAACTCCAAAGTTGTCCCCTTATGGTGAAATCCCTCACCGGAAGACGCTTTACGGATTGAGTTATCCTAGAAGAATGGTTGGAGGACCCATGCTTATATGTGGAATAATGAGATCAAGATCAAGGAAATTGTTGGTGAAACTATCCTAGACAAATAGTGCTTGTCATGCCATTTTCAGTGGTATGTGGAATGTCACATAACTCCTCATGGTTAGAGAGTTATGGCCATGAGAAGTTGGAGACCCTAGGTTTAGGTAATGGACCCAAGTTTATTTGATGGGTAATGGTATGCGTTATGATATATTTTTAGACAATACTATTCTATATGGATAGTACGTGTTATGCCATTTATGGTGGTATGTGGAACATCACATAACTCCTCAAAGTTTGAGAGTTATGGCCTTACAAAGTTGGAGGACCCTCACATGTCAAAAATAGGGTTTGTGGCTAGTCCTGCAACTAGTCAAAAATAGGTGTTTCGGGTAAAAACTTCATAACTTGTTCATAACAGATCCAAATTCAGTGAGACCAAATGTGTTGGTTAGGGTTCATTCTTTATTATGTTTTGTAATAGTTCCATATCAATTCAATGAATATTTTTTGTGGGCCATGCTCTACAAGGTTTCTCTCTAGAATAAGCCAGAATTCAGCAAGGTATGCCATTTTTTATATAACGCCTTTTCTGAGAGGTTCCAAGTAGTGCCACCTAGAGGAATTGCATAAAAAACACTGAAGAACATTTTATATCAATTTCAAATCTTTATTCATTACAGGTACAAAGTTATGATTATTTCAAGTTGGGGTTGTCGACTAATCCAAAACTAGTCATGGTTGAGACAAGCAGTTGATGACTTGGCACATACATGAGGTGTATAGTTGATGATGTTGGTACATATTTATGAGTCATTGTTGATGAGTATTTGACACATGATTGGTATATACTTTTTACATGGTTGGATGGACTTGTTTATGGTACAGGTTGATTATAAGTTGTTTGGCACAGGTTGGTGCATGGTTGATGCACTTTTTTATGTTGACATATTGATATTTGTTGAGGATTGTTGCCTCATATTAGTTGGTGATGAGAATGTAAGTTGAGTCTTGCATATAGAGTTGGTTCTCATGTAGAGTTGTACTCTATTCAGTTGTTGTTGAAAAACCCCCAGATAGAAGTCCATAATAAAAAGAAAAAGTGTACCTACATATCGTGTTCTTTGTGTTCCTTGTGTAGATGATTTGTTGATGATATGTTGCTAATATATGTTGTCAATATGTATTCACATCTAACTCATTATAAGTGACAGCAATGAGTAATGAGAAAATGTTGAATGTTAACTAAGGATTTTTTTTTGTAAGACGGAAGTTTTGGGAAAAATATCCCCACACTTATTCACCCCCCCCTCTAAGTGTGGTAGGTGTGTCCAATAAGTGGATCTACATCTCAAAAATCAAAAGATATATGTGTATAGTATCCATCTTCAAGAATCCAATGACACCTGATGGCTAGAGATGAAGTCTTCAGAGCTAGAGAAAATCCTTCAAAATCTTCAAAACTCGGGTAGGAGTGTAATATGAGTGTATGAATTCACTACCTAGAGGTCTTTGATGGCTCGTCAGGAACATACAAGAGGATCATTATGATCAAGAATAGAAATTCATTGATTTTTGAACAAGGACTTGATTGGTCTTTCGGGGTGTCTGTGCATGAGGACAAGAGACAAATTGCATAAGGGTCGAGTGAAGTTTAGTAATACTTCCCTTGGATGAAAGCATGACAAAAGATGAGACTCAAGCAGTATTTCATTGACAAAAGTTCCCGATGTAGGAGGCAAAGAGATTTATCCATATGTTTGGAAGGGTAACCAAATAGAGGAGGATAGAGCTCTATGTAGCAAGAACAACTTCCTAAGGTCATATTGAATCCTAGAGATTTACGAACAAACGAAAGAATGTGCTTTGTCCAAGGGAAACTCATTGTGTTGTCAAAAAAAATAAAATACTTTTCCCTTCCTCTTTTTGGGGTATATTTGATTTTTTTGTCTTTTTTCAATAATTTTGGGAAGCTTGAAAAAGAATAAAGAACGCTACGTTACAAACGAGGATCGAGTGTCGCAAACATACTAGTTCCAAGCGCAAGTAACACATTGATGCTTAGAGAAAGGGGACATATGCAGAAAAAGGACACTCGGGAAAATCCTCCATGGGTCAAGGTGTCAAGACACAGAGGCAAAGTGCTACAAGGCTTGCATATAAGGCATGCTTTAGATGGTTCAGTTGAGAGAAACATGGATGCAACATTAGGCCAAAGACGCAAGAATGCAAATGCAATTAATAAAACACAATGATAACATCCTTTGATGTAATTTTAACGAGCCCAGAGAAGGTAAGCTTGACGGGTTTTCATTTTTAAAGAGTCTGAAAAAGCATAAAAGGAGACTCCACTTGGGTACCTTTTTCAAAGGTAGTCTAGTCGGTTCGAAAAAGGGGTAAACTAGCACCGAACAAATGTCTATTCAAAATCATTTTAATGAGTGTGACAAAGACAATATTACTTGACAATATTTTCATATTTAAGGAGTCTAAAAAGAGCTTAACTATGGACTCTGTGACGGGTGTTCTTCTTGGCCAATTTAACGAGTGAGAAGAAATAAGATCACTCATCTATCTTTTCAATTTTAGGGAGTCTGAAAAGAGCTTAACTATGGACTCTGTGGGGGGTTCCTTTTTTGTAATTTTAGTCCCTCAGGCCTAAAAAAGGGTTAAATCTATACCTGAGAATACTCTTCTAGAGAACCGAGGCTCCTAGAATATACCTTTGTTTGTACTTTTGACCATCTAGACCGAAAAAGGAGTAAACTGGCACTAAACAAATGTGCCTTCAAATTTAAGTTTAGCAAGTGTGAAGGGAAACAAGATCGCTCAGCAATCTTAACATATTTAGAGGGTCTGAAAAGGGCTTAAAAGAGGACCCATTGTGTTTTGGGAGTCCCGAGGGTGAGGTCAAGAGTGATAATGAATCATGAAAATGAGTCTCATACACGTAATTAGGAAAAACTAATAAGGAATCCCAAGCCTATAGTCGTTAGTGACGACATGGACACCAAAATGCAACCAGGATCTACCTAGGGCATCCACGTACAGGTAGGCTCTGCCACTAAATTGTGACACTTCTAGAGAAACAATGAGGGTTCTGTGTCACAATTGAGTGGGATCAATCCTATGGAAAAGCGAAAAATACAAAGAGGTGCAACAAGTGGAGGTGGAATCCTATATTACATGCACAAAGTTGGAAAAATGACTTTTTACCAAAAGACCTTTAAAACCGACCCAACTCTCAAAACACTTCCCAATACCCAAAGTAACAATTATCGTAAACATCCCTTGAGAAACTCAAGAACCATAGTAAATGATTTTCAAGCTAGAGAAAATGGCAAAAGGGTCCAAAAAATGACAAAAAGAGGCCAAAAAGTCTATAAATATAAACCTGGAAGCTCATTATCACCATTGTAATTTGAGAATTGAACAAAAGTCAAAAAACACCCCTTTTTTGAAATAGCTAATTCCAGGAGCTTCAGTGGACGAAACGAACTTCCATTTGGACCAAGTACATACTAACCTCCCTTTCATTTCCATCTTCCAATTTTTCATTTCTTTTGGGTTTTGGGGGGGGTGTTGACCATTAAAGAGGTCGGCCCTGTGTGTACTCAGGGTATCCAAGAACAACCTACATGTACACACAGGTAGAAGAGAAGTTGCCCACATGTACATGCAAATATCCTCAAGACAGTACGCATACACCCTCAATAAGTGGGAAAAAAAAGGGAAATGCAAGAGTTAAATTGCCATTTCTTTATGTTTTCAGGATGTATGTGCATTGGAGAGAGAGGGAGCATGAGGAAATTGATGTTTTGGTCTCCGAGGACCCTGCTGCTATCGTTGTTTTGTCAAAATGTAGGTTGCTAAAGTTCTTCCAGTGTCCATTTATGAGGGAAAAACCCAGGTTGCTAAATGAATTGATAGATTACTGGCATCCTGACGTAGAGGCATTCATGCTCGAGGGGCAGTTGTTGACTCCAATGACTGAGGAAATTTACTTTTTGACTGGTCTCTCAAGGAGAGGGGATCCATTCAACTTGCACATTTTTCCCCTGAGCCACACAACATCGAGGAGTTGATTAGACTCCATTGCGAGGCTAGTATTGAAAAAGTAGGTTCTCAGGTGCCCATTCATAATATCAACAACCTATCACTCAAAGTGATAATTCTACTTATTGGGCAGATCACTAGATCCACAGCTTTACATCAAGCTTCCTGGGTGCACATGCATTGTGTGGTACAATGCTTAAATGCACAAATTTTTTATTGGAGTACCACCATGCTAGATTTCATGAAGAGACAGTTTGCAGAGTGTCAGATACGGGAGAACAATAACTTCGGGTTTGGGACCATTTTCTGCTAATTTTTCTTCAAGAGGGTACCCAACCTTAGTCCTCGAGAGACTATATGAGGGCATGAGAATTATTGTTGCGACAGGGTGGGGGAAGGACCATCGAGGCCTTTGATGACAAATTTTTTGGCTGGTGGTCATGATGGATTCTGACAATAGAGGACTACCCCTATGCTAGGATTAAAGTTTCCAAAGATCCTGACATGTCGGTAACTCTCGGAGTGGAGCGAGGAGAGATGGGTAAGTTTTATTTTCAAAGTTATTTAATTTTTATTTCTTTTCATATATACCATTTTTTTTTATATACCAGAGTATCTAACACTTACGTGTCTGTTATATACAGATGTGGGACAAATGCGTCCAACATACTTCTCGAGGACTAGGTGGCGTCCTCGACCAGAGGTAGTGTTATCGCCCTGTAAATTCTCCAGAGGTTGTTAATAGGTAGAAAGAATTTATTAGAGGTAACATTATCCAACCACTTTGAAACTGGGATCTAGCCGTTCCAGTTTCAGAGAGGGATCTCTCTATAAGATTTATCTTTGTTTTAGGTTTCAGATTTTAGGCTAGTTAAATGAATAGATAGTGTCGTTTGTTTTTGTTTTTTTTTAAAATGGCTGAAATATAAATCACGCATCCATTGGGCTATGGGGTCTGTATTATAAAACTCGAGATCAAAGAACATCTTTTTAAAGGATACTTTCACAGGGAAGGATAATTAAATATATTGAATTCTTTAGGAATAAAAATATGGATAGCAAAAAGATGAGATAAACACTAAGAATAGAGAAGCATTTAAGAATTTCTTTATCCTATTGTTAGAAGACAAACAGTAAGATATTTTAAAAGTCGTAAATAGAGTATATGAAATAATTTCTACAACTTGAATCCTTCTAAATGATCAGAGAAGAAAATATATATTATTACGAAAATACCAAAACCATTAACAATGAAAAGAACACATCACCAATAGTTAACACGCATGAATCCTGTGAAAATATCTCTTTTATTACTGTTAGATCCCTTAATAAAAATTGTAGTGCTTCAGCTTGCTTGTGCATGAGATCAACCCTCAATACATAGAATCTTGAAGTATTTATAATCAAAAGTTACAACGATCCTGTCATAAATGATCAGGTCGTGAAAGATGCTAAATCTAACCAGTGAAATAACGGAATACAAAAATATAGCAACTATTGATGATGTGTCAAAACTTCATGCTGATTTTTCTTGGACAACCATTGGTGAGTCATTCACATGAATTTGGATGTTGCGCATGATGAATTAGATGATACATGTCATCTATCATTCGATTAATTTGCAGAGCTCCTCCCACCTTTGCTAATGGGGTGTGGTGACTTTGAGCATTCTCCGATAGATCTCATCCACTTTTGTATACTTGTAAAATGTTGTCTTGACAGTAAAAATATACTTGATCGCATGCTATATGCTAATTTCTACTGCAAAGTCTTGAAGAACGCCTTGCCTRTAATACTGCCCTATATTCCCGAGAACTTGGAACTGTCCTTCTCTACCATGGCAATATTCTGCTTGTAGTCARATAAGGTCATTAGCTTATCGTTCAAAGCCAGCCAACTGGGAAAAMCTTTCTTCTGCAAGGCATCAATTTTGCTAAAAATAAATTGAACTCTGACATCCATGTTCTGGACTTTCTCCTCCAGCTGTAGCATCAACCCCCTTTTGGTCAAAATTCTCTTGACTTCGAGGATGGTTTCGGTCATGTCTTCGATTTGCAGGTCTTCTATCTCTTTTAGACTTTGGCGCCATTACTATGAAAATACCTACAATTTAAACAAAAAATGTTAGTGGGTAATGGTTGTGGTTGGATGAAAGACTGGATCAGTGAAGTAGAAAGAATTTGTCTAGTGTGCGAAGAAAATGAGCAGTGTGTAAATGGAAGAAATGGGGATAGTTTTGAGTGAACAGGTATTCGTTTGAGCACGGGTGATAGGTCCGCAGGCTAACGGATATGTTATCCTGTAGTAAATGGTCAACGGGTCATTTGACGTGTGACATGGCAAGTAAAGGACAGATGATGGGTACGACAGGGTGACATGGGGGATGCTGAGTGGGGGAAAAGTAAGTGTGAGGTGACTTGTAACGGGTGACCAGAGGGAGTGAGCTGACAAAGTTATGAGATGATACATGTAAGGGAGGTAATGGGGTGTGATGTCACTAGGCGGTGGTGGTATGTCAGAAGGGTGGTAAATGGTAAATAGTTTTGGAGCGGGGGAGTTCTAGCGCAATAGTTTCCTGCCACATTAGAGTAAGGGGGCTTCCAAAAAACCATTTCATTCTATACCTCCCCCTCCCCATCGTTAAAAGTAGAACATTCAGGGGGTCCGAAAAGTATTGTCAGCCGTTCATCCACATGCCCGCTGCTGGACCGCAGAACTGAGTGCTTCCTTTAACAAACTTTCTGGACCCCCCCCCCCACACACACACCATTAAAAGAAGAATGGTTGGGTGGGTCCAGAATTATATCTTAGTCATAGATCTAGGCACCAATGCCTCAACTGTTTAGATGTTAATTCTTGTTACTCATCATTCTGGACTCCCCCCCCCCCCCACCTTTAAAGRAAAAATGGTCGGGGGGTCTCGAAAAACTTGTTGACTGTAGATATAAACRCATGTGTTTCAGTCGTTCATCTATGCGCTCTCTTTAATCTGCCAGTGCAAAATCATATCTATAGTGGAGACTTAGGCTTGCACCTTTTTGTGGATTTGCTCAACTTTCCCTACTTTTGTCGCCATGGGGGTCAGGCAACATACTTTCAAACTTCAAAGATAAGAATCAACATCGATCATCATGCATGTTTTATTGAAATTAAGCCAACTAACCTATTCTCTAACCTAAGTTCTAACCTAATTCCCTATGACATTTAGCCCAGATTAAACTGTTGGACTAAGAAATTACCTTACCTTAGGGTTATTTGACCAAGATTAGGTAGTTTAGTCAAATTTATTCACTAGCTAGCCTATCTACTTGGCCAAGATTAAATAGTTTAGCCAAGCTTATTCATTAATTCTATCAACATCAACTTAAAAGGACCTGGCCATGCTTAGACTGTATGGATCAAGCCATTGTTATTGCATGGGGCTTTATTTAATTTATTTTATGCCCTCTTTTATTCTTTTCTCATTTTCTTTTTCTTTTCTTTTCTTTCCTTTTTAGAATGCAGTAATCTCTGCAAGTCAAAAACACTAAAGGGACAAAAATACAATCAACAGTTGATCCTATAAATTATAGGGTTATAATAGTGGCTCCACCTGGGGATGGTATCCTCCTTGCGAGATGCCAAGAATCTTGCTTCTTCTGACCTTGAATAATTTATTCTAGAGCTTCTTTTGTTATCTGACTTGCTTTATTTTTGAAATTTTGATGACACTTTCAGTGTCTTAGGGCCTTCTTCACAGGCTTCAAACACCTGAACAAAAAAACCTACACCTAAAAGACTTGTAAAAGAAATGATATATACAATGGAATGGAATGGTGATCTTTTTGCTGAGGTGGAAAGTAATGCTTCAACATCCTGTCATTTATGGGTCCCCCTGGTAGGTTTGATCCATCACTATTAGCAAGTAGAAAATAATTATTTCCTCTGAAGGCCTGAATGGTGTAAGGACCCTTCCACAAGCTATCAAACTTTCCATGTTTACCTTTATCTTCATTTCTAGAGTCCCACCTCAAAACTAGATCACCTAACTCAAACTTATCCCCTTTCGTTCTCTTGTCATAAATTGTTTTAATATTTTCTTGGATCACTTGAGTTCTGTTGTAAACTTCTTCTCTAGATTGCATTAGGTGGATCATTTGATTTATTCTTTGTTGGACATCGTTTGGTTCTTCTTGTGTTTCCTACAATAGTTCCATGACTGAAACTCCTAATGAAAGGGGAAAAAATGCCTCGATGTCATACACCAACTAGTATGGAGACATACCAATCGATCTTTTGGTGCTAATTCTGTCAGCCCAGAGTGCGAAAACCAACTTATTATGCCAAGATTTTTTGTTTTCCTGTAGTGTCTTTCTGAGGATGTTCACCAGACTTTTGTTAGAAGACTCAGCTAGCCCATTTCCCTGTGGATAATAAGTCGTCGAATGTCCCAAAGTAATATGATATTGATTACAAAAATCTATGAGCCTTTTGGATCTAAAAGTCATTGCATTGTCAACTATAATTTTTCTAGGGCATCCAAAACGAGACAAAATGTTAGTTTCTAAAAACTTAATGATGACAAAGTCAGTAGCTTGCCTACATGGTACAACCTCAATCCACTTGGTGAAGTAGTCTATGTCCGTGAGGATCCATTTATGTTGGCCCGGAGAGGGAGGATGTGCTTCACCAATAAATTCTATCCCCCATTGTTGGAAAGGATATTCAACAGATATGGGTTTCATTGGGAGGGGCAGAAGCTTCCTTTTACCTTCAAAAATTTGACACTGGTGGAAAGAAGTAACCTTATGATGAATGTCAGCAAACAGAGTAGGCCAATAAAAGCCATCTCTCAGAATCTTGGTAGTTGTGGTCTTCCAGCTCAAGTTCCCACCACAGTCTCCTGCATGAAAATCTTGAAGATTTTTGTCAGCTTCATCTTTCAACAAGCAATTAAGCAAGATACCACTAGGATATTTCCAAAAGAGATTGCCTTCTAGAATACAAAATTTCAATTCTTTCAATTTAATAAATCTAGCTTTGGTCTTAGTCAAACCTAG
>JASDQU010306590.1:62514-74976 GCA_032191745.1 Picea mariana | reverse complement strand
TTGAATAGTTTGAACGAAGGATTTCCATTGTTAGTAAGCAAGCCATGTTGGAGAGAATGGAAACTACCATGGAAGGTTTGAACAAAGGACATGGAAACTACCATAGAAGGTTTAAATGAAGGTGGTCATTTGCAACCATTATTAGTAAGAAATACTTGTTGGAGAACATGAGATCCAAGCAATCCATGTTGGAAAACATGGAAACTACCATGGAAGGTTTGAACAAAGGACACCCATTGTTAGTAATAAATCCATGTGTTATAGCCCTAAAATGACCTACTCATGCATACATGGCATTGGCCTTCCTACCTGCATAATTTTCCAAACCACTACTGAGGAACTTCATTTAAGAAACCATGTTTTGGAGCATGTACACGCCCTGATGCAATACTGCCCGCGTACATACTTAGGTTGATGCACTACTTCCCGCGTACATACACATGTTGCTTCACTAGAGCCTATGTACATACTCAGGCTTCTTCACTACAACCTGCATACATACCCAGGTTGCTTCACTACTGCCCGCGTACTTACTCAGACTAGTGCACCACTTCCCATGTACATACTCTAGTTGTTTCACTACAACCCATGTACATACTTAGGTTGTTGCACTACAACTCGCATATACTTCCAAAAATTAAAAAGTTGTAAGGAATTCGGTGGAATTTATAGGCTATTGGAGGTTTCCCAACCAATTCACCTATTGGAGCCCATCCCCCAACCGAATAACCATAATTTTGTCATATAAAAGGAGGTGTTGGGGTCTCATTTCAAAAAGAAGCATAGAAACAGTGAAACTCTGCCCAATTTCATTTCTCTTCCTTGCCCAGGCATTTTCTACCTTTTGTGAGTCACTGCCTCAACATTCCCTCTTCAGCCCCTTCTTCTTCCATTCAATCCATTCCCTTCCCTCAAGGTGATTAGAAGATTGAAAGAAGAGGCCTATTAAAGGTGCACTTGGATCATTGTAAAGAGGAGCCTAGACTAGGTTCGTGGAACGATGGCTGACATGGATTGTAATTTTCAGTCTTTTTTAGATGAATAAAAGAATCTATTTTCCTTGTCCCAAATGGTGATGTTTTGTGTATTTTCTTTGATTTATACATAGCATTTGATATCTAACCCTAATTTATGAATATAAATAGCATGCTTGTACTCTTTTTTTTCCTAGTCTTGGATGCAGGTCAGCCTTGGGAGGAGGCTTGCAGTCTTTGGAACTAGAGAGCTTCAGGAGATCATCATCAGATGTGGGATAAAAGGTACAATTACCGATCTTCTCTTCTACTTCTTTTTGTTCATTGATTTTGGTATGTTTGGGGTAGAGTAGAAACTAGATTAACTTTTATACGGTCATTCGCTCTATCTATATCTTAAACCCTGGTATAGTTAAAGGGGGTATTTTCCCTCTAGCACCACGTGCTCCAACATGGCAACTACCATGGAAGGTTTTAACAATTTGAAATAAGGGTAACCATTGTTAGTAAGAAATATATGTTGGAGAACATGACACCTACCATGGAAGGTTTGAATGAAGGACATGGAAACTACCATGGAAGTTTTGAATGGTTTAAATGAAGGAAAACCATTATTAGTAAGCAAGCCCGTTGGACAACATGGCACCTACAATGAAAGGCTTGAACCAAGAACAAAAAAAATACCATGGACGGTTTGAATGAAGGTGGCCATTTGCAACCATTAGTTTGAATGAAGGTGACCATTTGAAACCATTGTGGATGGCAACTACCACGGATGGTATGGATGAAGGTGGCCATTTTTAGCCATTGGTTTGGATGAAGGTGGCCATTTGTAGCCATTGGTTTGAATGAAGGTGGCCATTTGTAGCCATTGGTTTGAATGAAGGTGGCCATTTGCAGCCATTGTGGACGTGGAAACTACCATGAAAGGTTTAAATGAAGGTGTCCATTTTCAATTATTGGTTTGAATGAAGGTGCCCATTTGCAACCATTGTTAGTAAGAAATCCATGTTGGATAACATGGAATCTAAGTAAGCCACAAGCTCAAGCATCACTACATCAATCGACTAAAGAAAAAATTTACGATCTCCTCACATTGTTGCTTCAATCAAAAGAAATCATTTTATATCATACAATGAAAAATATTTCCTTCCCATTGTACATATGGGATCTAATGTATAGGAGACTCGGGAGGAAAAAAGAAGTGATGTCCCAATTATGAAAATGATGATTGGATGATGGCTATTGGATGAATGACTGAATCTTGCAAAGAGAAGATTATGTTCCTCTTTGATGAAATTAATTTGGATTTAAAGCAACTTGCAGTTGATCTATTTTATATGTTTTAATGAGTAGAGTTGTTTGTATATCTATGATATAGTCAGGAGTATATTGCACATTAGTTGCATGCCGAAGCATAGATCAATCAAACCTTCTAATCATTTGGCAAGGAAAAAAGACACAATCACTTAGTTGACCTCTAAAATGTTGTTGAAACTTTGATCAAACAATAATTCAAGGGAGAATAACCATATCAAATTTTCATATATTCATGAAGAAATCTTCATTGAAAATCATTATCACTATATAATGTTACATATAGGGTTTGAAGACAAATCCAAGAGAAAACATTTCATAAAAATATTGTGATAATTTGTTACAAATTCGTGAGAGTCCTCCAAGTCTTTGAGCAAGAATCTACCCTCTAAATTCAAATTGCATGTTGCAATAGAAAACAAAGAAAGATATATGACCACTCCAGAAGGAGGCATACAACTTGCCAAGGATGTAAAAAGACAAGCAGAAACAAAATCATTCATTCATGAAGTAAAGATTCAATAATGGTGATCACATTGGTTTAGGAGGACATAGCCTTGTAGTTAATTAAGGAAACACCAGATGGAAAGAAATCACAACATTTTCCATGTTAAGAAGTTGGAGTAATGCACATTGTTCAGAAGGAGAAAGGCAACCATTTTTTATATCTTGGACTTTTTATCACCATTTTTCCCACATTTTAGAATCAATTGAATGAACTTTTTATCACCATTTTCCCCACATTATAGAATCAATTGAAGTTTCATCTCTTTATATTGAATAATGGTTCAATAATCAATTGAATTTTCATCTCTTTATATTGAATAATGGTTCAAAAATAAAGGAACATATGGAGGGAGTATTGTGTAAGATTTGTCATAAAGTTTTGAAATTTTTGGGTATGGATGTTGGTTTGGGTGTATATATCTTGCAAATTGTATGTTGATATAATGGGTGATTTATATTGCAAATGATAATTTGTAATGGTGATATAAGGGATATCACAAATGTTTTGATATCTTTCAAGAATAACTCATTTAATTTCCATGGATGATTTATATTGCAAATGAAAATCTTGGAAGAAGAAATCGTTTCTAGGGATGGTTTATACTACAAATGACAATTTGTAATGCTAATATAAGGGGTATAACACATGTTTTTATATCTTGGAAGAAGAAATCATTTCTATTATATTGCAAATGGTGATATAAGGGGTATAACACATGTTTTGATATCTTGGAAGAAGAAATCATTTCTATTATATTGAAAATGGTGATATAAGGGGTATAACACATGTTTTTATATCTTGAAAGAAGAACTCAATTTGTTTCTAGGGCTGGTTTATATTGCATATGACAATATTGGAAGAAGAACTTGTTTCAAGGAATGGTTTGTATTGCAAAGGACAATTTGTAATTGTGATATAAGGGGCATAACCCATGTTTTGATATGTTGGAAGAACTCATTTTTATTATATTGCAAATGACAATTTGTAATGGTGATATAAAGGGTATCATGCATGTTTTAATATCTTAGAAGAAGAACCTATTTCTATCTTTTATATTGTAAATGACAATTTGTAATAGTTATATAAGAAGTATACTACATGTTTTAATATCTTGAAAAAATAACTCATCTTTATATATGGTCATCAATAATTTATAAAAAGTTGTATTCTTTACATTAACAATTGTAATATGTGGTTAAAAAACAATTATAATAAAATATAGAGAAAAGTTTAATTCTTTTGTAATTTGATTTTAAAAGAGTCATATCTGCATTAAAAGTGCAGTTATAAGAATATTATTTCTTAATCAATTATTTTCCTCTAAAACATATTGTCACTTCATCGATGCTACTATGCTATTCACATCATCACATTCTTATGGTTTATCCATGTGCTAAATGGCTTTCTAGTCACTTTCATTTGAAGTTCTCCAATATGGGTATTCAAACAACTTATGCCATGAAGTCTTGCATGTATAAAATCAAGTATCTTACTTGTATTCTTCATACCCTGTGCCTCTTCCTAAAAACAATCCTTGACCTCTACTTATGTTAAAAATCCTTGACCTCTACCTTACTTTTGTTGTGGTATGTATTTTTCAATAATTTTTTACTTCTTTTTCTTTGCTTTATTCTACTTTTGATGTCTACAATGTCCCTCCTTTTAACACTTTAGATAAATTCCATGTTCCACTATGAAGATGTATATGAACATTTTTCCACCTTTTAACACTTTAGATAAATTCCATGTTCCTCTATGGAGGTGTATATGACCATTTTGCCACCTTTTAACACTTTAGAAAAATTCCATGTTCCCCTATGGAGGTGTATATGACCATTTTGTATTGTGAATAATAAATTATGGTTTGTAAAATGTTTATATTATAATTATATGTAAAATGTTTATATTATAATAATAAAATGTTGATATGTGTATTTTGTTTTCTTCAGAAAATATACATATGATTATTGATATGTGAATCTAGACACATTATAGGGGTTTTCATGGTTATTATAATTATTATTTCGATATACAATATTAAATTTGAATATTGTTTTTAATAATAATTGGCAGATATTTGTATTAAGCAAAATGTTGCAGCAAATGCTCATAGTATGGTTGCATCAAAAAAGGGTTCTTATCAAAATCTCATAGTCGAAAATCGAATAAAGATATAGCTTATAGTTGTCTACAAACAATTTTAACTATAAAAGTTTTAAAAAGTACCTGATAGTGTGTTGAGTACACAACACACCCTAATTTTTTACCACTTTTCTTTGATTTTGCAAGTAATTTTTAGTATTTTTTGGTTTGGTTGATTTTATGCATTTATTGTAGTTTAGATGGCATTTTAGTCTTGAGAAAACAAAAAAAAAAAGCTAAGTCCCAAAGCTTAATTTTGAACTAAAATAGTTTGTATTGGCAAAGTCGAATCACTTTCATCGTTGGGCTAAAAGATATGTTAGAGCGTTGATATGACAATTTATTCAGACACCGATGAAAATTAAGTCCAAGCACCAATGAGGAAAAATCATCATGAGTGTAAAGAAAAAGTAAAAGCAATGCGGCCAAGTAAAATATGTGTGGTGAGTGTCGAGGTGAAAGAAACTTGAACGTGTCGATACCAAAATTTTCTATGTTCGTTGTTACAAAGATGAGTTAGTCCACCACTAGAAAATTTATTTGGGAGCACCGATGGAAAAGGTAAACTAGACCACCAATGGAAAGATATTTTTTGGCATTGATGAAAAGCAAGTCCACGTGTCAACGAGAAAAGGGTCATTTCATGGGCCGATAGAAAGTTTTTAAAGTCTCCTAATACAAAGGATATTCCAATGCATCGATAGGTATTCTATAGGACCACACATGATATGTATGTTATAGGATATACAAAGGTTAGGTATGCTATAGGTATGCTATAGAATATACAAAGGATAGGTATGCTATAGGATATAAAAAGGATATTCTAATGTGTAGGACCACAACAGACGGAACGACACCAAGAAATCAACTCAAATATCAAGTATGCTAGATAAATGAAAATTACAACAAAAGAAAGGCTAGAAGCCTACCTCTTCCATAATTTTGTAGGAAACCACTATTGAGCTCAGAATCTAATGATTGATACCTACAACTTGTCCTCAACATCCAAGATCCACAAACATATGGAAAATATATGAAATGTTAGCATATAAACTAGCATAATCCATTAACATGTAAAGCAAATTTACCCATGGAAAATAATATAAACATTTTCAACATATAATTGGACGAGAAAAGAGTATTTCTATTAATATAATCAATATAAGTACATATGTGACAACCTTATGTATCAACAACTCGTTGAAACCGAGAAAATAAGTCCCTCCACATGGGCCTTCACCACTTCAATCCTCCACAAGGAAAGCTCACAAGTTCTAGGAGTAATTGGGTTCCTACTTCACATGATAGGGAGAGTTTGGGGGTTGAACATAAGGAGAATTAAGACTTAAAGGACTAAGGGATGCAAACTCAAGGATATAATATGAGGAAAATTTTCTCCAGAGTGTACTTGCTCTCAACTTTTTCTCCTCTTTCAAGGCTTGTATATGGATCAATTTATATCCTCCAAAGGGAATTGAAGAGACGAATCAGATCATTTCCATCATATGAAAGGCCAAGGATCATGGATCCCATGATTTGGCATGGACAATCCAAAATATTTTTAATTTTGAGAACAAAACCCGATGTATGCGGGATGTAATGGAGCAACCTGTGTATAAGCAAGTTGTATAACTGTAGCTTGTGTATATGTACACAATTTTTGATTTATGACTTTTACCTGAGAAAAATGGGGAAATTGAGTCTACAGAGGGAAATAGTAGGCCACCAAAGCATGATGCATAGGATGTGGAAAATTGCTATAACATATGCCCCCTAATGTGTGAGGTTAGAGGAGCTATCACGATGGCTGAAATACATTACAATTCCCAGAAGTGGAGTAGTGAGGACCCAGCTGAAGGAACTAGTCACCCGTCAGAATATTACAATACCTATTGAATGATCTAGGAGGATCTCGGTGGCCACCCACATATTCCAACTGGCTCAATACAATTTTTTGGCAATATAATATCCCCAAGGATGAGCCTAGTTATATTATGTATTGTAAACATGTTTTGTAGACTGGTGAGTCGAGTTATAATAATCTAGGAGGCTTATTTGTTGATTAGGCTGGAGAGCCTAATTGTTAAAGGTTAGGAGCCTAATTTTGTATATGTAATTATGAAGATCATTAATTAAATATAAACATCCCTTCGTGCAGACCGACCACGAAGAAAGAGTGATGGGGAACTAAGCTTCCACAAGGTTGGGTAAAGGAGGAGGCTAAGTGTGTGGGCCTAGGGGATAAGCTAGGGGGCTTACCTCTAAAGGGGATAATAATTTATTATTATTTCCTAAAGGCTAAGGTGGACATGTTGAGTGTTGTCTTAAGTTTCTGTAAAGGGAACGTGTGCTAAGTGGAACTCATGTGGCTCTAGGAAGACAAGTGTTGACCTGGGCGCATGTAGTTAAAACTGATGAGTCAGTTGTGTTGGGGGTCATTCTGTCATTCTGTCATCCTCCACCTGAGTTCGCTAGGATGCCCATATGAACCCATTTTGCCTCTACGTCTACATTTTCTTACCCACACACAGGGAAGGAAACCCTCACAAGAAGGTTGTTCATTCAGTCATTCTTCCATCCTCCACCTGAGTCGCTTTTCCATTCCCCATCCTTTGTGAATTTTGTTTAGCTCTGAGATCAACCTCTGCATTGATTCCTTGTGACGCACCCTGAAACTCGTGACAAACTTGTGGATTGAGCCGTGTCTCCTGTGAAGTCCGAGCACCCTGTAAGTGTCTGAACCATGTTGTGTCTTGGTGTGGAGTGTTGCCATTTTTGGATGTCCATACTCAAATTCTTATTGTTGTTGTCACTGCGAGTTAACCAAATTGTTGTTTCTGAGCCTTGCTGTTGTCCTCCTTGTGTGGGAACGGAGTTGAAGAAGTAGTTTGTCAGGCCTGTGTGCAACACTCTCTCCAGGTGAGGGAGGTGGTTGTGGTTGACGAGGCAGGTTGTCAAGCCTGTGAGAAACTCTCCCAGGTGAGAGAGTTTTTTGGAGGTGGTTTTCTTTCAGAGAGAGTCCAGCACCAGCTACGGAGCTCTAATAATTCGTGATTCGGCCTATTGTCGAGACCCTGAGAGGGAGGTGAAGCAACCGATGGACTATGTGATAGTGACGGTGTATACTCTCGGGTGGGACATGCATGTGGGGAGTCCATGAGTAATGGGCGTAAAAAGGTTCCTGGAGAGAATCCTTCTAGTTGCACTGTCCAATTTCCTATAACCTCACCCTACTCTAGGAATCCCTTGCCCTGGGTGGAGCTTAGTGCCATCTCAGGGGTGACCCACTGCTAAGCGTGATGAGTAGTGTGGTCTATGGCTGGGAGGTTCGTGGAAGGTCTGCACGTAGTTGGTGGTTTTACTCCAATTGAAAAGATACCTATTAATCTATGCTTAATTTATATGTTATGCATGTCTGTGATGCTTGAATGTTATCATGTATTACGTTGCGTATATGAACTATTGTTAATTTCGTTGATTCTATATGCCAGAAGCAATTCTGTGATCATTGTTATTAAGTGTTTTAATTCATTGCAATGCATATATTATATAAGTGTATATTCTGCAGTGGTAGCTTTACCCGGTCTCTATGTTGACCAGGGATGATACAGTTTGGTATCAGAACTAGGTGAAGTGTCTCAGTGGTAGAATTGCCCAGCCTGTGGGTGGCTGGGGATGTTACAAATTGGTATCAGAGCATGGTTTCAACACTGAACTAGATGGGCCATGTTAGTGGATGTTGAAGCAATATTTTTTGAAGGAATTGTTGTTGAAATGGACAAAAATCAAGTTTTGACCCAAGGTTTCAACGTTGAGCCTGAATGGGATGGATAAGTGGTCATTGGACCCAAGGTTTCAAGAGGAAATTGTGTCTAGAGGACCAATTTCGAACCTCAGAACCTTCCTGAGCACCAAGAAGTTACCTTGGATGTGTTACGAAGCTCAGGAGGAGTAGCGGTGTCGTAAAACCATGAGATAAGTGATATCGAGCCACAGAGTAACGTGGACCTTAGGATATATTCGGGAGAAGGAGAATCCTTCACGACCGTCAGATCTGGTAATGTTGCGAGGTAGTTAGCTGTGAATTCTTTTGGAAATCCACAGAGTAACAGAGTTTGTTTTGCGTCATAAGATCTGTTTGAAAGGAAGGGAAATCCCTTACGATAATCAGATCTGGGGAAGGTGCAGAGGAGTTAACCTGGAAGCCCTTCAGACTTCACGAATTTGGTGAAGTTGAAAGCCCAAAGTCTAAATATCTGAAGCCCCGAAGTGGATCTACACCGTAGATCTTTGGAGAAGAGCTCAATCGTTGTATTAACCAATGTCAAAAGGTCAAACGCAGTGGTGAAGGGAGAAATATTTCGAAGCTCCAAAGTGCGAAGTTAATTTAGACAGTACGTCAATAGGGACGCATGTCAACAGATCTGAGACTTCAGGGAAAGTCACTTCGTGAGGAGGCAAGTGTTGTGAGTTTGAAACTCCTGAAGCCTAAATTGTCGAAGTCACGCATAGTCGTTGATTGTGAAGGTGGACACACGTCGGTAGATCGTGAAATCTGGGGGGAAGTGCTCCAGGAAAAAGTGAGTGTAGAGGACTTGAAACTCCTGAAGTCCAAATCTCCGAAGCCCGAAGAGCCGAAGTGGTGAGTCATGATGACATCACCTCAAGGTGACATGGACACATGGGTTGTGTGCCATGTGTAAGTGGATTCCAAACCCATGGAATATTGAAATTGCATTTGGAACGAGACGCGTGTCACCCATCTGAATGGGCCACGTATCAACCGCTAGTATTCCTCCATGTGGCTTTCCGTATGAGCATGGTTAGTGGGGCCGATGTTACGTAACGTAGTTAAAGCTTCGAGGAACCACATTGGCGTTGATCATGATACATCAACATCAATGACTAGAAGGCATTGCGGGGATCCAAGTTGCATGGGATTTAATTCTCCAAGGCGGTCTCGTAATCCAAACCTTGGTTTCACCGAGGGGTTATGTGTCAGTGTCAGAAGACTTGTGGGATGAAAGGCGGGTTACTCCAAACCACCATTGCATGCCACCGCAATTGGAAAATTTTAAGTGATGTGATGTAATGATGTCACCAAAGGTGATTGGGAATGTTTGGATATTAATAGTTCGGATGTGTGGATGCGATATCCTCCAAAGCTCTGAAGTCCCGAAGACTCGAAGACCCGGAAATCAGACACCTGAGGTTCCATAGTAAGTGTCAGTCATCGTATGTTGAGTAGATGCAGATGGTTGATCCACCATACTTCATGAGTTCGGTAATTCGGAACTCAGAGGGTCTGTTGTGTTGTTCTTTGAAAACTTCCGAAGCTAAAGGCCTGAGTAATCACCTAGTGATCTAGTACATGGTCATGGCCCATGATCACATGGCTTGCGGACTAAGAGAAAGGGGCTAGTGCCCAAAAATGATTACAGAGTAGAGAATATCTCAGAAAGAAAATGAAATTTTAACGTTTTCTTAAATCAGATTGGTTTGAATGCATAAACGGGTGAAGTATTGAATAAGTTTCAATTGTTTCTCTTCTTTGAGATTTTGAGTGCAAGGAGTGCATAGGAAGAACTCTGTGTTGAGTTCAGAGAGAGATGGAGTCATTGAGAACTCCCCAGGGCTCTGCCAGGTAGGCATCAAGCGAGTGCAAGTGTGCACAGAGATAACTCTTTGTCAAGTTCAGGGAGAAGAGTATCAGAGGAAGATACTCATAGAAATGTTGAACACTCTGTAGAAAATGCTCAGCAAGGTGTGCTTTGAGAAGAAGGTTTCCAGGAGGGCATGAAGTTTTCCTTTGAAAGGAAACAGAAGGGCTGAGACTCTTAGGAGACTGAGAAAATCGAAAAGCTCAGAAGAGATAACACAAGGAGTGCATGGGAGACAGACCCATTCTATGTCCTAAAGCTCAGAAGAGATAATGCTTACGAGAGAGAAGACAAGATCCAAGAGGCATACTTGTAGGAGAAAGGTCAAAGGTCGAAGCCTTTGAACAATAAAAAAATCTTCCAAGACAGAAGAAGTCAAAAGCTTAGGAGGAGGAGTGACAACAGTCATCAGATTGGTTGTGGGGAGGAGCCTAGGCCGTTAGATCAATGTCCAATAGAATAATGGAAGCGCAGAGGAGAGGAACAGATCCCATTTTTTGGGTCTGAGTGCAAAGTACCAGCAAATGTTGGATCCAGAGGTAAGTGCATGAGACTTAACCCTTGTGTGGGAAAGAGTAGTGGACTTGTCAAAGTCCCGAAGTGATTTGGGACCGTCCATTGTCAAGCAGGACAGGTGGCGTAAGATGCACAACTTCATAAGTTTGTCGACAAGGAGGAGGAGAAACAACAGAAGTAAATCTCAGTCTTTGATCTGAAAGTAGACATGTGGCTCCAGATCTGGAACTTCGGGTATGGAGCACCCCAGAGGAAAGAAGAGGATGAAAGCGCTGAAGTCCTGAAGGAGATATCGATCATTGATCGAGGAGAAGGTTGAAGGACTGTTGATTTGGTCTTGGTCGGAAAGAGCCGAAGTCTCGAAGAGAATCAGGGTCATTGATTTGGAGAGGACGTGTGGCAAAAGATCTGTCACTCCGGGGAAATTCACTACAGAGATTTGTGTGTGTGGAGACGTGATAACTCCTAAAGGTCGGAGAGTCGGAGTTCATCAGAACCGTTGGATTGTTGAGGAAAGGTGTCAATAGATCTCCACTCCGGAAGATTTTCATATGAGAAAAGAAGATAGTTGAGAGTTGAAACTCCGAAGGCCGGAGAGCCGAAATCAACCGTAGCTGTTGATTTGGGAAGGGAGATACGTGTCGATAGATCATGTATATCTGGGATCACGTGTGGAAGGAGGATAGATAGCAGTCGTTGATTGTAGATCATCACCAAGGGATTGGAGATTGACAGACGAGTTGGATTGTGGGGCCAGAAATTGCTCGAAAGTTAAAAATCTGAGAGCGGGCCACAATTTTTACCACGGTTTTAACAAAGTGATGCATGGCAGCTGGAGGTGAATTGTGGGGATAAAAGTGGGTTTGCCTAAAACCACTCTTTCCCATGCTCGTAATCACAATTTTCCATGAGGTCATATCCTAGGGTCATATGAAGGAAAGGGCTAATGAAAAAGGGGCTAGCACCTGAAACTTGGAGTTTTGGAAGTGCATACGAATAGCCTGCGGGTCTGATAGGACCTACACCTAAAGGAGAAAAGGGGACCTGTGTATAATTGTTTTGGGTTCAATCACAAGACCGAAGAGTCAATTCGACTCAGAATATTGAAAGATCCTTTAACCGGGAGGTCAGCAGACCCCGCTGAGGTAGGGGCACTGCGTCGAAAGTGCTCAGGACAGAAATAGTCATGTACAGTGACTACAATGAGATCACAATAAGATTTAGGAATCTGGGAAGAATTGTAGACTTCGGGGATCAACAAGGAAGTTTTTTATAGGGAGAAAGAAGTTGTTTCATTTTCTGTGGCAGCAAGTATGTTATGACTTGTTGAGTCAGCCAGAGGAAA
>JASDQU010306589.1:69901-122552 GCA_032191745.1 Picea mariana | reverse complement strand
ACTCTGAAAATCCCGATATCTCGAGCTCCGACTCTCCGGGATATCTCGCCACGTGTCCCTGCTGTTTGGACGGCTCTGATCCTATCGAGAAATCGTGGATCATGATTTCAACGTGCTCGAGTCACTTGTCTCCGGAAACCCCGATGCTCCAAACGTCGACTCGTCAGGGTCTCCTGCCACACGTCCTCGCCGATGGATGGTTCAAAACTCCCGTCGGGAAATCGCAGATCGCGATTCCAACACGTGAGAGTTCTATGTCCTCGAAAAACCTGATTCTCCAATGAGTTGAACCCCGACTCTTCTCCGGATGTCTGACGCATGTCCAGTCAAGATCAACTGCTGAGATCCTTTCTCGGGATTTTGAGAACTACACCGTCTCGATTCTCTTGTTCAGCAAAACCCCGATGACCCTGATATCCGATGACTCCCCCGGGACTCCTCCTCTGTTATCTAGGGTTTAAACCCGACGCAACTTCACGAGATCTAACAGCTGACGAGATTTTGTCAATCTCCTATGCAAATCCTGACCGTCGATTCCTCTCCTCCCTTCTTAAGGGCTTCTTGGCATGGAAATCTCCTTTGATTCTACGCTAACAATGTCACAAAGGTGCTATACCTCCTGAGCTTTTCCGCCCTAATTATTTCAGAGGAACTTGCGCACACTCCTTGTGCTCGACATTCAACAACTTCCCAAGTGTTGAATCTTTCCGACTCTACGCACTTCCTGCAGCAGCAGCCTTCAACCTCCCTTTGCTCAGATTAAGAACTGAGACTTCTACTTCAACCTATGCACTTCTTGCACGGCTTCAACAACCTACTTCCACGTCCGAGTGAATGAGAACAAAAGTTAGACTACTAAGCCCTCATCAACACACTCCTTGCGGATGAATTCAACTGCACACCTTGCAGGAATCTCCTGGCTCAGATAGAGAAACAATTGAAATTCATTCTCTTTCAGACTTCAGGTTAAACCATGAAATCACATGCACATCATATACAAAGCAAATGCATAAGAAGAAAAGAAACATTCCATGAGCTCATAAGAAATATACACAGAGAAAAAACACCAACCATGAATTTGAATCAGAACTTTCTTCTATTAATTCAACATCTGTACATGGGTGTTCTTCATACAATTCTCTACATGCTCTTCTCTTCTTGCTCCTGAATAATGTTACAATGATACAATGAGGGTGTCTATATCCGTTTTCCCTCTCAGATTCTAAACTATCAAATCTAGACTTAAAATCATACCTACCTGCATTAACTAGATTAAATGCCTCCTATCTACTTCATACGAGAGCGTATGGCTCGAAGTATGATACAATATACAAAAGGTGCTTCTTCATAAATGGTTCCTTGAAGGTTTGGCACTTCATTAAAAACTTGTGCTACAATCCCAAAGAACTTCAAAAATTTGGGTTTGTTTATCCAGCTGATCTCTGCTTGATTTGCTGGCTCGCTTGATGAGTTGGCGATGCTCCTGCATCAGAGGTCATTTCGATGAAATTATTTGGGGAAATTTCCACTAACGGCAAGGATGCATGACTTGAATTGTCGTGATAGTGGACACTCTAACAAAGAGTTCATATATTTCCATGTGTGTACGACGCATAAAGAAATGATATAGATAGAGTCATATCAACATGATTTGATACTTCCAGACATACCAAAAGGATCATATCCGATCGAGGATTGGTGTTACAGGATGATTTTGGACTAGTTTTCCAGAAGGCCTTAGGAAACCCACATAAATTTAGTATCGCATATCACCTGGAGGCAAGCAGGCAGGTAGAACGAAAAAAAACAAACTTTGGAAAGTTTTTTTCCATGTGCGTATGTTGGACCAACAGAAACGTTGGAAATAGTTCTTGCCACTGGTAGAGTGGGCTTCCAACAACAACTATCAAAGAACCATTAATATGGCACCATTTGAGTTATTTTTGGGTGACCATGTTGGACACCTTTGAGTTGGGATCAACTCGAGGATGGGGTCCTGGTCGGACTAGAAGCGATCCAAGATTGAAGAAACAAATAAAAACGCTACGAAAGTGGGTGGAAGAAGCGAAGGATTGATAGAAGGGTTTTTGATGCACATCGTGTTGACCATAATTATGAAGGGTGTAATGACTAGTTGTTCCTCATTCTTGAGGCATTTCATGATGTTTATATTGTAGCTGGGTGTGAATTTAGGTCAGTGATCCTACACATGAGATTGAATGAGTTCTTGGAAGATGTTGGGTGAGGGAGTGCTCCCAGTGGATCCAATCCACCTTCTAGACCGTCACATTCGACAGATACGATGTCGAAATGTCATCAGGCCAAGGTCTAGGGGAACAATTATAGTCCACACCCGACTACCTTGGAGGACTCATATGAATGCGTCGACAGTTTCCATTTTTGTTGAGAGCTAGACATTTATATATTGTCAGATACTTTATTTTTTCATTTGTATACTGTGAAACTTTGAGAAGAAGTTTAAAACAGGAGGGGGTGTATGTAACATCCCACTCTTGTGCACACTGATAGAACTTATTGTTTGAGGACACTTGCATGAAAGTTATCCGGTTCTCCATACGATTGGTTGTTTTGATTATAATTATTAGATATTGTAGATTTGATGATATGTTGTTTTTGTTGTATTTACAACGGCAGGTGCTATTGATTGGGTTCTCCTGAGTGTGCAGGACTTTGGACGTTGAGGATGCCGAGGCATCGATGAAATTCCTTGAACTCTAAATCGAGTCAAGGAGTGGATTGTTAGGGTTTGAATGTTGTTTATGTGACATATGTACATATGATTAGATATTATGATGTTGATTTTTATTGCTGACATGATTCGTTGATGGATACAGGCTGACAATAACTTTCTGACCAGACTCACCCTTGGATTAAAGCGGTCACACATGACAACCAAAGACATTGAGGGAGAGGTGTGGCAACAGCCCTGCGACAACCTCCTATCACTCTCGTCGTGACTCGAACTGTAGGTTAACGATTACCTAGTTTGAGGAGACCCATGATATCATGAGGGAAGACTATGAAAATCGCTCACAATGATTCTAAGGGGTGTGCAATAATCCAGGGTCCTTATTACTTAGAGGTCCTTAGTCTCCGACAAGATCACCTGATAGAGTATTGACTCCAGGGGTTTGAAGTCTAACAAATTCAGTCAAGAGGTGAGTGGCACCCTTGGAGTACATAGTGTGTATTGAAGGGCACATCATGTTAATAAAACATAAAGAGGACAGTGGAACCCTTGGAGAACACAGTGCGTCTTGAAGGGCATGCCATGGTTTTAACTCGAGTAAGCTAATAAACCCTAAACCAAGAAAACTATGCCTCCTTAGGACCTAGTCGACCTTAAAATTACTGATGTGATGAGTAAAATTTAATAAATTTTTTTTCCTTAAGAACTATCGCCAATCCTAGTGAAATTAAACCTAGGTATAAGTAGAACCTCTGGAAAAAAAAAACACTAATTAAACATATAATAAGAAGGGGGTAAGGAAAATTCAAACTTTAATTATTAAAGTAAAAATTATAATGGAGGATTAAATTTATTAAAAGGGTAAATGGTTGTTTGTCTACACTTGATAATTTTGATTTTTAGTTAAAAATAAAAAGGGGGGAAACTTAAAGAAAAATGGAAACGTAAAGAAGAAGGGAAGCTTAAAGAAAAGGGGAAACTTAAAGAAAAAGGGGAATGTCTAACTTAGTAAGGAATCTAGCCTTTGAAACTTTCTATTTATGAACTCAACTAGGATTTAAGTAAGGTGTAAGTAATTTAAGAATTGTAAGGGAATAATGAGACACCGAGGAGCATTTTTAGGAATGATTTTAGGTGGGTGAACCAAATAAAAAAATTTAATTAATTAATAAATTGATTTTCTTGTGCAACTAGGGGATCGAGCGACATGTGTACGGGGGAGGTTTTTCCTATTTAGATAAATGAAAAAGGAATATAATGAGGGTTTGGGAAACTAATCACTTGAAAACTCTATAAAAAGTATGGTGGAGGAGGATTATAGATCACATATGGCTTGCGTAGCGTTACGCTGTCAGAATTTTATCTTGGCTGAATTTCTCTTGTGGGAGTTGGGATACCCAGCTCAGGTAATGAGTGGTAGCTTGACCTTGTGAGGCGATTTGGGAGCTATCATTCTCTTTTATTGTGTGTGTGGCCCCTTTGTGGCTCAGGGGGCTCAAGGGGAAGAAGAGTACACCTAGCGTTGGCTGGGAGGTATCAGTAAGGTCTCATCAGTCGACAAGCGGGATCTAGATGGAGCGAACGCATGGGAGAACCTAGTCGTCGTCGATAAAGGTACGCCTATAAAAGTTGTGAATTGTAATAAAATTTAATTTACACTTGTTTATTTTACTATATTCAGATGACGATTTCATTTCCATGAGCTTTCCTTGCACATGTATTTCTACGGTGATTGTAACATATTATTTTTGGGAAAATCATAATTTGTAATTGTAATATGACATAAGAAAAAAAAAATGATTTGCACATACATAACCACATTGGAAGAACTATTGAATAGGATAGAATTGGTTTTCTTTCGAATTTTTTTAAGAATGTAGGTCTCCTTAGGGATTACTTGAGTGTTATCAAATGAAGTCTCCTTGTCGCTTGACATGTAGATAGATTGATTGTATATGTATTGTTCTATAATACTCTACATATGTAATAAAAATATGTTATCAAATGTATTCTCCTTGTGGCTTGAAATGTAATAGATTGGTTGTATATGTATTGCGTTCTAATTCTATGTAGATGTAATAAAAATCTGTTATCAATGGAATCTCCTTGTCGCTTGAAATGTAGATAGATTGATTGTATATGTTTTTTTCTCTAATACTCTACAAATGTAATAAAAATATGTTCTCAAATGTATTCTCCTTGTGGATTGAAGTGTAATAGATTGGTTGTATGTGTATCCCTTTCTAATTCTGTGCATATGTAATAAAATCTATTATCAATGGAATCTCCTTGTCTCTTAAATGTAATAAGAACGGTCATATATGTATTTTTTTAGCAGATGTAATAAAAATGTTGTTATCAAATGTAATCTCCTTTTCGCCTGATAAGTAATAAGACTGGTATAGTTATTGTTTCTATTTCTCGGAAGCTACAATAAAAATACTGTAATCTTCTGGTCGCTTGTAATTTTAAATTGCTAGATGGATAAATTCACTGGAATCCTTTCCTTGTACTGTTATGTGGGCTCGTACTACCCAGATCCTTGGGAATAGTAATGTTCTATCCATTTCACCCAACGATCTATCCCTACAACCTTAATTTCCCTTGGCTCTGTGTTTTTCCAGATTTATCTCTGCTCTAGAAGATTGATTTCACCCAACAACTCCTTGTCTTACTCAGCTAATGGAATCCTCAATCTTCGTGATGATTTTTATTTCCACTCAGCCTTATCTCTGTGACTTCTTGGGTGGTGTTATCCCTACGAATTTCCCCTTAAAATCGGTGTATTTAATATGCACGCTCTGTGCGTTATGGGTTCCTTAACCCAACCGTTTTATTTTTATTATCTTTATTAGCATGCAAGCTCGAAGAGTATTGAGCGCTATATCCAGACCTTTTATTATGCCCATCCCTTTGGTTGAAATCTAGAATTCCACCTAGGATAGAGTTCTTCCTGGCGGGTTAGTTTTGTTTTTTTTTACTCCTGTGAGTGAACGAATCGCCCAACAACTTGGATATGAATTATCGAGGCGGTTAGCCCTTTCAGAGTCAATGATTTCTACTCTTTCCTCCCAACAAATTTCACTGATTTCGTAGCCTGTTTACCCCTTTTTGTCCATTTTTTAGTTTTTAAAATGGGCCAACGATTCAATGCTCTTACAAGGAATCTAACCATTAAGGCTCTACATTGTTATTATTTTTTTACCCATCCATTACGTTTTTAAGTGGCCAACGAATTCATTCCCTTACACAGTTCAAGTACCTTTAATGCCCTATGATTATTGTATCCTACTCAGATGTATTTTACCAGTAAATCCTTCTTGTTCCCTTTTTAGGAACTCAACCCTTCCCTTATTTATTCCCTGCAACTTGATCATTCATATTGTTCCCTTTAAATTAACGATTTTAGAAATTTAGTTTAATATATTTTAAAATGCAATTGGGATTAATGAAAAGGGTGTTTTCAATGTATAGATGAGTTTAAAACTCATCAATATTTTATTGCAATTTAGTTCAGTTTGCAATTTCATATTTGAAAATTTTAGGCCAAAAGGGTCCAATTAATTTATTGTATTATAATGATTTAGAAGGAGTGATATTATAATGGTACATAATTATAGTGATGTATAGAGAGGTTGTGGGAGGATAGATGTATTGATATTATAATGGTACATAATTATAGTGATGCATAGAGAGGTTGTGGGAGGATAGATGCATTTATATATATTTTGTTTAACCTAGATAGATCCCCCTCAAAGTAGACGAAGGATTTTGCTTAAGGTTTTCTTTTTAAAAGATAAATTGGTGGATCCTATGGTGCCTTAAATTCGTAGTGATGCATGATTAAATGGGTAATTATTTTACTTATGTGCCTTAAATAAGGTTGACGAGTGATTGCTTGATTTTACTCTCATGTGCCCTCAATTTAATTGATTAGAATACTTTTTGCGCCACGGTTAATAATTGACTTGAATGATAAAGCGATTAACTTACCTTGCTTCAGTAAGTCCCATGATGCATGATTGTTAGTAGTTAGATTGCATCGCTCATTAGACCTTGATGATGCAAAAATGGTTACCCTTTTGAATTACTCGCGTGCATTGAAACAACATTGATGGGTGATTCCTAAGTTCTTAGATTTATTGCGTGCATGGTGTTGGCATTGTTTTATACTTAATTCGTAATTTCGATCGCACACGCACCCAAAGATAATGTTGAGTATGGATGAATTAACTGGTTATTTAGTCGTGCACTTTGAAGTAAAGTATGTGTCAGCTTTGCGCCTGGAAAATAAAATAAAGTTGACTACAGTGCGGCTTAACTTATGTCATTGCTAGATGGAATGAGTATTTAAGTTCTCTTGGGCTAGCGATTAAGCCTCTGTTAAGTATTTAGATTTCCTTGTGCTGTGGAATTCTGGTCGATGTGTAATATATTAGTATCTGGATTTATTGCACCATGGAATAATGACAATGTATTGAATGGATAGATTTTAGACATCTTGTGCATTGATCAATAAGTGATTAGGTTAATCTAACAAGTGCATCATGTGCTTACCTTGATACTGATGTTTTAATTACCTAGCGTAGCAAAAAGATTAAAAATAAAATAAAATTTTACCTGATATATGTAGTTTTTGTGGTCATAACGCAAGGGTCATTACACTTAATGACAATGTACATCACTATTTCTCACTAATTACAGGTTACTCAAAGATAAGGTACTTCAAAGTGATAATGTGTTTCTTGATAGTTGTGCAGAGGAAAATAAAATACTTAAAATATTGGGTGTTGAGTACATATCATACCATGCATGTTCCAATGATTGTATTCTACAAAGAAAAAAATATGAAAACAAAGAGATGTTCCTAGAATTTGGGCATGACATGTACCATAAATAAAAAAACAATGGTAAGGCACATGTTCCTCCTCATAATATATTGAGGAACATTTCTATAATTCCAAGTATTTAAAGGCTCTCTCATTGCATACTATTAGCCATGTTGCAAGGGTGGCATTGCTCACATAGAAGTGAGCCAAGAGTTATGTGAATCCCAACAAATTCAATAGACATGAAGCATATAGAAGATACACGGCCCGATAAATTCAAGGATGAAGTAAATATCCTATGATTGAGCATAGCCATGGATGAAGTTAACCTGTATTCCCTCCAAAATGTCAACTATTCTATTTTCCTAGTGTTAGTGATCAATAAAAATACCCCCCCATGGTTGTTTGTGAAGAATAAACATGTTATGTTGGCTCTTATAGTCTTGGGTAGAATAAAACTGAAGGTAATGGATGTCTACCTCCAACCATTAATCGATGAATTTAATAAATTATAGGAAGGGATACATGTATATGATGTATCAAGACCCATCCCAATGGAGTGTTCTTTTACATTGTATGGCATATGTGCATACACCACGCACAATCATCTATGACTATGAGTTTTCTATAGTAAGCATGTCGATTAATTTTTTACATATGTAATGCTATTCGACATACTTAATTTGGTGCAATTATATTTTTGGCTTGATCAAGGACCCTACTACTTAAAACTTTGCGATTACCTTAACATGTGGCTTTTGTTAATATAAAACTTGAGAGTTGATCTTCCTTGAATTTGACCATCCTATATATGATAGTTCGATCTCTGGTGGACAACGAACCATCTCCTGAAAATATGGAATGTTCCCATATGTTTCTTTTCCTTATTGTTGTTGCACTAGTATGAGACCAAGCAATTGCTACAAGTTTCTAAAATGTTTTATGCAGAATAGTGAGTTAATGATATTTTATCATTTCGGTTTCTAAAAAACTATCAAATTTTTCAAAATCATTAATAAAAACAACGTTTCTTAACTTGATTTCACCCCCTGATATTAATCCAAAATATGGAATGAAAAGTGATAAAAAGGGATTGGTTTAAGGAAAAAAAATTAGAAGGAGATGGTAAAAAGTGTAAGCTTGAGTAAAAAAATGACACCAATTCATAGTGCCAACACCATAATATATATCATCAAAAGAAGCCAAACAATTACCTCTCTATTGAACAAAACAACATCTACACGATCACTTACATAATACAAGATCCTAGAAGAAAATATATATAAAAAACAAATATTCAACAATATAAAGAAAAATAGGTTGTAAAAGAAGCATAAATGGACCTCCAAGGAAAACAAATCTCAGGTATACGGGTAAATTCATGAAGATGGGTGTCTATTTTGCTTGTTTTATGAGAAGAAAAACCATATTTTCACAAGTTCTTCAACTTTTGGCATACAAAAGTATTTGTTTTATTTAGAATTTCATTTTACAGTAAAAAGAAAACTTTTAAAGAATTGTGTTAGCTTTCCAATGACTATTTTTCGATTTTTTTTTATCAAGATTCGATATGTCAATTTGACAATTGTTTAACAATATGTTCCTTAAACATGAAAGGAATGATAATGAGTTATTTTCCCCCCCAACAATGTATCTATTATTAAACTTTTGTTTTTAACAAACAAAATATACTACAACAATCTATAGAGACTCTGTTTTATTATGACTATAATTTGGAATCTATCGGATAAATATTATAATTTCTAGAATTTTTTTGAAGTTGACCAAGCTAAAAATGTTGCAGATTTTAAAAACATGTTTCCCCCCACCTTGTATCTATATTAATTTTTACTTAAAAGTAAAATTGAAAAATACCCTTTTAAAAAGAACAATTTAAGGATCATGAATATATTTTTTTTCTAAATTTTTCCCTATCTATTTTTAGAGATACAAATATTTCATTTCACTGAATCATAATGTCTGCTGAAAATATTATGTAGTGATTTTTTTTTAAATTAAACAAAATTAAATAAAAATAATGAAAATGAAAAAAAAAATATCGGAATTGAAAGTAGATTCAATTTTGCAAATGATGGTGTCATTTTCGAAACCAAATTCTGAGTATTTGTAGGAGTCCACAACCTCCAATGTTTTGGTAAGCTTGGGGGAATTCTCTAGTTTTTGGATACAGTCCCAATTTCTAGTTTTTCAGCCAAAAAAATATTATTTCAGCTAAAAAAGTAAATTCTAATGGAATCCATAGAAATTAAACGGTTTCCACGGTTTTCGGCCGAAAAAACCTTGTTTCGTCCGAAAGATGGTTGAGCGAATTCTGTCTGCCAGAAAAAATGAAAAGACAGGTCGTATCATTTCATTTCGTGCCAAATTGTATAAATACTCTTTCGGTCAAACACATTTAATACAATTCATCGCTTGTTTGATGGTTTTCTAGAGCACCTAACCAAAGTTTTGAATCATCTTTTTTCATTTTTGTTGAATAAGGTAATTGATGTTTGTTCAAGTTTTTATTGGAATAACAATTTATGTGTTGAAAGATAAATGTTGAGCATTTTTTCAAGGTGAAGTATTTGTTGAATATAAATTTTACAGATAACTATACTGATGGATAACAAAAGTTTGTGCAAGAGAAAATTTGATCACACTTGAAATGAAACTCACCATAACGATCAAAGGAAAGAGCATTATTGGAGAAATAAACGAGAACGTTCAAATATTGAAGAAAGAAATGATGATAATGTAAATAGATATTTTCAACAAGAAGAACTCCAACCATGTATGCATGCACATATTGTCTATATTAAAATTATAGAATTTAAATTTAAAATATTGTTTAATATAATTGATTTTAATTACGATTTGATGTTTTTCAAAAAACATAAATACATTTTTCTCATAATTTTGACGAAGACGTTGAAACCAAAGTTGAAGCAGAAGATGTTTAAATCAATATTGAAGCAGAAGATGAATCACCTATACGTATTTAGGGTAAAATCATAAATCTGGGTAACACTTTCGTGACAATCGGGTCTCCAAAATTTCTAGCGGCAATTTTTTGGCCGAGCAAATGTTTCTTTCAACCGAAATATTTTTCGGCTGAAAATTTTCATGTTAAATTTAACGGTGCCCTTGAAATTTGTGTACAATGTTTTTTGGATGAATTATTTTCTCATGGTAAGCAGGTTTCGGCCGAAATACTTTTCGGCCAAAACGTTTATTTTTAACGGATTCCGTTAAAAACTAGGTTTCGGTCGAAGGAATATTTCAGCCGAAAACTTGAAAATGAGACTGTTTGCAGGAAACTGCAAATTCTCTCCATCTTACTTCATCTTTGGAGGTAGCGGACTCCTACAAATACTTAGAATTTAGTTTGAGAATTGATACCAACATTTTTAAAATTGAATCTTCTTTCATTGGGTAAAATTTGTTTTCATTTTCATTGTTTTTATCTAAGTTTATTTAATTTTATAAAAAAATCACTGCATAATATTTTTAGGTGAAATTATGATTCGGTAAAATGAAAAATCCATATCTCTAAAAATACACAACAAAAAATTATGGAAAATTTATATTCATAATTGTTAAACTGTTCTCTTCAAAAGGATATTTTTAGATTTTACTTTTAAGTAAAAATTAAGATAGATACAAGGTGTAGAAAAACACGTGTTTAAAATTTGCAACGTTTTCATCCTGGTCAACTTAAAAAAATTCTAGAAATTATCATATTCATCCGTTAGATTCAAAATTATAGTCATAATAACATAGAGTCTTTGTATATTGTTGTAGTATATTTCATTTCTTAAAAACATAAGTTTAATAATAGATACATTGTTGTGGAAAACAATAACTCATTATCATTCTTTTCATGTTTAAGGAACATACTGTTAAACAATTGTCAAATTGACATATCAAAACTTGATAAAAAAAAATTGAAAAATAGTCATTAGAAATATAACAAAATTATTCACAAGTTTTGTTTTTACTGTAAAGTGAAATTCTAAATAAAAAAAATATTTTTGTATCCCGGAAGTTGAAGAACTTGTGAAAATATAGTTTTTTTTGTCATAAAACAAGCAAAAGTGTTACCCATCTTCATGATTTTACCCTGTACATAAATTTAGATAATACAATATGAACACTTGTATATAGTTTAGTGAATTTATGTTCGGGTTTTGTTTTTTAATATAAACTTTAAATTGAAATATGCAGGAGAATCTATCAACATTGATGATGAAATATTAGGAAATGTTGATACTGACAAATTTGGGAAGAAAGAAGCTAAACATTATATAATATATCGAACTAAGACTATGTATAATAATTTTTTCAAAGATGAATTAGTAACAGTACAAGATCAACTTTTACTTTGTCTAATAAAGTCAAGAAAGTTAAAAGAAGCTACATCATTATTGGGTATTCAAAATTCAACAAAAGATACAAAGGTGAAACATAATGTCTTTGAAAATATAACTAGTGTATTAAAATCTTTTGGAAAATCTTGAAAACAAGATGTCAGTGTTGCACGTAGAGAGATACAAACAACATTTGTTTCATCTAGCAATATAAAAGATTGTTTGACATGAAACATGGAAAAAACGATGGGAATGTCAAGAAAAACATTGTACAAACATAGAAAATTTTGATTGCAAATAGATGCAACTGATGAACTGGCTTCTTGGACAGTGATTTCTAGACAACCCTACAAAGATACACTTGCAAAATATGTTAAAGAATTGGACCGTAATTGTTAGTTGGAAGAATATCATGTTTCACCACATACAAGGGATGTGTTGCGACAAAGAATAGCATGAAAACAATATGAAGAACATCCAAAACATATATTTCCAATGAAACAAATAGAATTGTTTAGTAAGTTCAAAGAAGAGCACAAAGAAGTTCAAATTTCCATCAATACATTTGTGTAACAAAAACCATGGTTTGTTAGACCCATCATTGTTTGTGACACTTGTTTTTTTCGTTATCATGTGTAATTTGAGTTGTATTACAACACTTTTATTGATTTTGGTAAACATTTATGGCCAAGTTCACCTCCTCCTTCCACATTCCTTGATTTTATATCTGAAATTCTATGTGAAAGAGAAGGCGATGAATTATTTTACAAAAAAAATGTGTTGGTGGAAAGAAATGTGATCGTTGTGAAAATTTAAGTTTGTTTCACTCAAAGTATCCTATTGATATGAATGATCAATCATTTTCTAATATAACAGTCAATTGGAAGAGATATGAATATATCAATAGCAGGGCTCCATATTCTTTAAAGTTATTTCCAAAATGATTGATTTGAGAGTAGATAAAATCAGTGTGATAGATTTTTTGAAGAAGCTTGAGGAAGAAATTTATAAATACGCCAAACATTCACATAGAGCTCGATGGAAATACCTACAATTCAAACAATCTCGTGAAGTGTTTCCAGCAGGGATAATTTTGTTTGTAGTTGATTTTGCAGAGAATTACACATTCGTTGCACCAAAAGAAATATATAGTGAATATTATCATTCTGATCAAGTCACAATATGTGTCCACATTCTATATAGACATTCTCAATGGAGTCTTCATAACATAGAAATCACCAATGACAATCGACATGTTATCAAAGAATATCAATTTTATATAAGTGATGATCGAACACATGACACACATTATGTACAACATTGTTTTGATAAATTTTATGATTCATTTAAAGAACATGAAATCAAATTTGATCATTGGATATGGTAATATGGGTGTTTGAGTCGGTTCAAATTTGGACGATCATTCTATTGGTTATGTCGTCTTCATAAAAAATCAAACATTCCACATTGTTGGAATTTTTTTGAGAATCGTCATGGAAAAGGAGAGTACGACGGTGCAGGGGCATGTGTAAAAAAAACACTTCGAAGGTATCAGATGAACCCTCACGCTGATCAATTTGAATCTGTTGATCAAGTTGTTGAATGGTGCAAAATGGCACTAAGCCATGAAAATAATACGTCAAGGGATGTGTGCAGGTGTGTCTATATATACATGTTAGACATGTACACATGATATTTTTATTTGAACGTGTTCAAATTTATATTAAATCTTCAATCATTTTCTTGAGAGATTTCAGGTTAACAAGTTTTTGTCTTGTGTAGGTTTTTTTGGTATGTTGGAATCCAAGATGTAAGTATATCAATCCCATATGAAGCTGGTACAATACATGGGGCACGGAAAATACATTTAGTTAAAGAAAAAACACTATCAAAATGTGTTTTCATTTGATAGAAGAAATGAGTCTTGTTTTTGTTCAATTTGCATAGAGGACACAAAATCCATAGATATTTGCGAAAACATAAATGCAGAATACGTTAAAGCTTGGAGACATACCGAACTTAATATAAAAGGGAAAATGTCACTTGCAAGCTTAGAGGAGATGGAATCAAATGAAACTATAGTGTCAGTTGATGACGATAGAGTTTCTGATCTTGTTAAAGAAGGTAATTTTTATGTTTAAATTATTTGAAATAACTTGGAGATGTACTTGCATGATAATCTAACATGAACTATTTTTTGTCCAATATATCCAATTATTTGCAAGAGATGTATTTTCCATGGTTGCACCTATAGAAAACACTAAAAACGTGAAATATTATTTGATGTGATGTAGAGAACAAAGGATGAGGTTATTAGAATATTTTGATGATAACAATTTTATATATGAAAGAGGATCCATTGTATTGAAGGGATATTTTTTTCAAGAAACCCATCAAACCGATACTCATGTTCACTTTCAAGACTACCAGTCTGATGTCACAAGTTGTCAATATAGTCATTTGGTATGCGCAACACACATAAAGTTAATAGAAGTTCAATACAAAATTAAAGAAAAAGTTAGAAAATGGAAAATGTCCAAATTCGATCATGAATGAATAATTGGAGATGGAATACCATTATGATTTCTTTAAAAAAGTGACATGTACATTCCATAATTTTTTATTTTGCATTGAAAGTACATGTACTTATGAATATCTAGGTTTCTAGAATAATTTCCAGTTTATGTTACTTTTATGGTCCATTCAATTAAAAAAAGTTGAATTTTTGATGAATTATAAAGTTCACCAAACCTTATTTACAATTTCAGGGAAGAACCTATAGATTGTGTCTAGGGAACCTGAAATGACCTATACTTTGGATGATTATACTTTAATCCTACAAATTATCCAAATTGTATACACAAGTCCTTTAATGCATGTAACCAATTTACTACATATAGGATAAATTTGCGTTCATTATTTTCAATTTGATTGTTCAATGTTTTTTCATATGAAGAGGATAACTTCATATCAAAACTAGGACCCATTTCTATGTCATTATAAGGTACTATTGATGGCTTAGAAAAACTTTAAATTTTGATAAATTTTAATATCAATATAAATTTTAATGAAGATCGCTTACTTATATTAAATTTGATGACTTGTTTTGACTATTTTCGTTGTTGGATTGTCATTTCATTGTAAAATTTCATAAGAAACAATAAATTTTGATGACTTGTTTTGACTATTTTCAACCATATTTCCAAATCAAACAAAATTTAAATTATAAGTGAGAAACTATAATTTTTATTTCACATTTTCTTGAATATTTTATTGTGAACTTTCATAAGAAACTACAAAATTTGACGAACTATAAAATTTAATTTTTATTTCACATTTTCTTGAATATTTCAATGTGAAATTTCATAAGAAAGTATAAAATTTGATGAACTATAAAATTTGATGACTTGTTTTGAAAACAAAAAAATAGTATATTGAAATTATTTCATCCAATATTTTATATAAATAAACATAGTGCAAGTAAAATCAAGACAAGACAAAATATTTACATGACTAAGATGGTGAATAGTGATAAAGTATTCATGTTTAGTGATGATAAAGGTGAAAGAATGTAATGAAATATAACGATTATATATATATATATATATATATATATATATATATATATATATATATATATATATATATATATATATATATATATATATATATATATATATATATATTACATGAGTGATCTCAATATCTCTTCTATCTCTTCTTATGCTTTTGTTAGCTATTCTTATCATCTTTGTAGTTTTCTCATAGATGTTCATATGAGAAAACCTTTCATTAAAATGTTGATGTAAATGTTACACTATGTCTCTCTTACTTTGTAATATTTATAGTGGCTTTCTTCATTCTTCCATTTGTTCAAGTGATTCTTTCTTTCTATGTCTTCTAACCCATTGTTACACTAATTTTCTTAGTTCTTTCGTACACATGATTATGTTGAATTTTGATAACCTATAACATAAAAGGAAGCATTTAAATTAATACGTAGTAGTAAAGTATTTAAGAGTTTGATGCTTAATTTAATGCATTGTAAGAAGGAGAATATACAAGACATTAGATCAAAACTAACAACTTTGCCACTTTTTTTTCCATCAACTTAGTGCAGACACCTTCGAGCATTGGTCAGATCACCACAGTATATCAATCCAAGTCTTGAACCAAACATAAACACACTTATTCTTACATTAGTATTTGTGATTAACATATTAACAACAAAGCGATTTTATTTCAACATTTACATAGTAAAGATAGAGACTCTCATCATTTTAATTTCATAGAGATCTATATTGGTGAAATGGAAACGACACAAGCCTACCATTCAAAGACCATGAAAACCTTTCATTGATAGGTTGATGTAAATGTGAGACCATGTCTCTCTTACTTCGTAATATTTATAGTGGATTTTTTCATTCTTCCATTTGTTCAAGTGATTCTTTCTTTCTATGTCTTCTAACCCATTGTTAGACTAATTTTCTTAGTTCTTTCGTACACATAATTATGTTGAATTTTGATAACCTATAACATAAAATGAAGCATTTAAATTAATATATAGTAGGAAATTATTTAATATTTTGATGCTTAATTTAATGCATTGTAAAAAGGAGAATATACAAAACATTAGTTCAAAACTAAAAACTTTGCCACTTTTTTTCCATCAACTTAGTGCAGACACCTTTGAGCATTGGTCAAACCACCACAATCTGTCAAGCCAAGTATTGAACCAAACCAAAAAAAATCTATTCTTACATTACTATTGTTGAATAACAGATTAACAACAAAGCAATTTTATTTCAACATTGACATAGTAAAGATAGAGACTCTCAACATTTTAATTTCATAGAGATCTCTATTGGTGGAATAGAAATGCCACAAGACTACCATTCAAAGACCATTAAAACCTTTCATTGAGATGTTGATGTATATGTGAGACCATGTCTCTCTTACCTTGTAATATTTATAGTGGCTTTCTTCATTCTTCCATTTGTTCAAGTGATTCTTTCTTTCTATGTCTTCTAACCCATTGTTACACTAATTTTATAAGTTCTTTCGTAGACATAATTATGTTGAATTTTGATAACCTATAACATAAAAGGAAGCATTTAAATTAATACATAGTCGGAAAGTATTTAAGAGTTTGATGCTTAATTTAATGCATTGTAAGAAGGAGAATATACAAAACATTAAAGTTCAAAACTAACAACTTTGCCACTTTTTTTGCATCAACTTAGTGCAAAAACCTTTGAGCATTGGTTAGACCACCAAAATCTATCAAGACAAGTCTTGAACCAAACCAAAACAAAGCTATTCTTACATTAGTATTGGTGATTAATAGATTAACAACAAAGCAATTTTATTTCAACATTAACATAGTAAAGATAGAGACTGTCATCATTTTAATTTCATAGACATCTCTATTGGTGAAATGGAAACACCACAAGAACACCATTTATGGAACATAAATTGTGGTGCAATGAAGAAATGGAGAAAACAAAAAATCAATGTCCTATAAAGACAAGTTAGAATATGAAAACCATATTTATGTTATAGCTAGCTTAAAGAAAAAAATCAATATTACTAAAATAGGGAAAAAGTCTTATAAAATTCATAGTGAAACTCACATTGAACAAATCCTATAAAATAGTAGTGGTGTGAAAGAAAATATACCCCATGTGATGACTTGTTTTGACTTTTTTCAACCATCTTTCCAAATAAAACAAAATTTGAGTTATAAGTGAGAAACTATAATTTTTATTTCACATTTTCTTGAATAAATTGATATTTTGAATTCCAAAAATATCAACTATATATATATATATATATATATATATATATATATCAAAGTTTGAAGAGTTACACCACCAAATACATAGGTTCTACATCCATTTTAGGATGATAACAAAAACTAAGACATTTAACACCAAAATTGTGGACTCTAAGCCATCGCTTTAAGATAGATCACTTCATACCTACAATTCAAACCTGCAAAAAAAATAGAATTCAAAAATAAAAAATTTATAATTCAAACATGCAAAATAAAACAAAATTCAAAAATTAAAAATTTACAATAAAATTTATGTACAAATTTAAATAAAATGTACACATGTACCATTTTATATCATTTTAGATTTAGATAAATAAAAAAAGTTGTGATTAAAGAAAAATTGGCATACATACCAAAAGAATTAAGTCTCATTCTCCGACATACTCCTTTCCGCCAAATATAATGTAAACATATTTTACACCAAATATAATTTAGACATCTGTAACAATAAAAAACAATAATAATAAAAAAAAATAACAGATATTAGCATATATGCTTTAACTAATATTAAATAAACAATAAGAAATAATAAGATACCCAAGCACACTTAAACAGATTTAATATTTTCCTTCACAGAGTTCCAAAACTTCTAAAATAGTTACTCTCCACATTAAGCATACATGATTTAAACAATTTGTAAAATATTATCTAAAATCTTAAAAAGATTTAAAGAGAAAAATTGTGTTCTTGGTAAAAACATTTGTGTTCATAACTTTAGATAATAATCTGAAAATAAATATATAACTGTGTATGAAGAAAGTTCACAAATCTCGATATTAAGTCATTCTTCCAATGAAATACTTATCTCCTTGTGGATAAAGTGCCAAATCCTTCAGGTGAAATTCTCATCCCTGGTGATGTTATTTGATCTTATTTACTCAGCAGTAAAATACTAATCTCCTCAGCAGTAAAATACTTCTCTCCTATACTGCAGTGGTCATATAATCAAATTTCATAATTCCCTTTCAAATTAAAGGACTCATAAATCTCCATATTGAGCCATTCTTCCAATACATTACTTATATCTATGAAAGTTCACAAATCTCCATTTTAAAAACCATTCTTCCAGAAAATACTTATCTTCTCTTTCTGTGGTGGAATAGATGTTCTCATATAATCTTTCATGTACATGAAGAAACCACAAATCTGCACATATATTAAGTCATTCTTCAAAAACCATTTAAATATTTCATCTTTGGGATGTATTCATATTACATATAATCAAATTCTCTTTGAAATTATCTGTGAGTTATCTCATATATACAATATGTATGAGCTAGCTGATGCAGGAGCATCGCCAACTCAACAAGCGAGCCAGCATGGAAGGCAATGAACAGCTGGGCAAGCCAGCAGAAAGTTTTGAATTTTCATTCAAGAGGATGCACCAATGTATAAATGATTCATTTATGAAAGCACCTTTTGTATGTTGTATCAGAACTTGAGCCATACGCTCTTGTCTGAATTAGATAGGAGGCATTTAATAGATTTAATGCAGGTAGATAGATGTTTAAGTCTAGATTAGACAGTTTTAGAGTTCGAGAGGGAAAACGGATATAGACACCCTCATTGTATCATTGTAACATATTCAGAAGGATTCAGAGAAGAAGAGCAAGCAGAGAAATTTGTGAAAGAACCCATGTATAGATGTTTTTGAATTAATAGAAGATAGTTCTGATTCAAAGTCATGACTGGTGTTGTTCCTCTGTGTATGTGTGTTATGTGCTCATGAATGTTTTCTTTCTGTCATACATTCACTTTGATATGTTGTGTATGTGGTTTCATAGTTGAATTGAAATCTGTGAGAGCAAGAAATTAGTTTCAATTGTTTCTCTATTCTGAGCCAAGAGATTCCTGCAAAGAGTGCAGTGGACTTTGTCCACAAGGAGTGCGTGACTGCAGGGTTCAGATAGAGGTAACTTTTGTTCTAAGTTCTCCAAAGTGAAAATTTGGCATCGGAGCTGTGCAAGGGGTGCGCAGGTTGGATGAAGACTCAGAGTTGTGATTCTGAGCAAGGACATTGAAGACTGTTGCTGCAAGGAAGTGCGCAGAGTCTGCGGGATTCAACACTTGAGAAGTTGTTGAACGTCGAGCAGAAGGAGTGTGCATAAATTCCTTTGAAGGAGTCAGAGTGAATAAGCTCAGGAGGTTTAGCACCTTCGTAATATTGTGAAAGAAAGCCCAGGAGGTTCAGGTCGAGGAAGATTGGAGTAGAGGTTGCAAGCGCAAATGTTGGAAAGTGGGTTCTTGAAGGAACTTTAGTCTTCTGAAGAAATCCGCGAGTAAAGGGAAGCGATGGTCAATATTTGCAGAGGAGAGCAGCGAAATTCCGTCAGCCGTCAAATCTTGGAAAGTTGCACAGGTTTTAAACATCGAAGGAGCAGAGGAGGAGTCCTGGAGGAGACATCAGGATATTGGCATCCCTGAGTTTTCATAAGGCTGAGAATCGAGACCTTGGAAGTTTCGAAATCCAAAGAAGGGATCTCAACCATAGATCTTGGCAGGACACGTGTCCAAGGATCGTGAAGAGTTCGGGGTTCGGCATTTAGAAGTTCTCATTGACGAGAGACTCACAAT
The DNA here is from genome assembly GCA_032191745.1 of Picea mariana. NCBI lineage: Eukaryota > Viridiplantae > Streptophyta > Pinopsida > Pinales > Pinaceae > Picea > Picea mariana. The sequence continues at coordinate 102,233 of JASDQU010306589.1, read as the reverse complement.
AAGAGAATTTGCAAAAACCCGAATCGTGATATCCGCGCAGTCGACGAGCTGAGTGGAGAACAGGTGCCAAGCTATCGAAGTTCGGGGTTTGGAAGATCCCGTGAACATCAATCACGAAAATCGTGAAAACCCGATACGCAATTTCCCGACAAGGAAAAAGTCTGGAGTGGAGGACAGGTGGCATCGGGGATCGTGGATCGGGAACATGAGAGATAAGTGTTTGTCGACGTCGTAAGTTCTGATTTCTCGATGGGTAAAATCTCGATAAGAGTAAGGAAAGTCTTGGTAAACACCCCATCAGGTTTCAGAGTTTGTGAGACCCGAGGCAGGACTCGCAACTACATGAGTTCCAATTTCTCGATAAGGTAAAGGGAGAGCGTTGGAGAAGCATCCTGTGGGTAATGAGAGTTCCTGATAAGGGATCGGAAGAACCGTGAAGTTCTTCGAGCCTAAGGGAGAGAAGGTCCTGGTGGTAGCAGGTGTGTCAGGTGGCCGTTTGCATCAGAGTGGTATCAGAGCCTGGAATTTCTTTGCTTTCTACAGTAGAGGAGAAGAGAATTTACCATGCTGCCCAGAAGAGAAAGACAATCACCCGACCCAGAAGACAGGGAGGTGAGAAGAAGAGGTAGGCCGGCAGGAAATCCAGAACTGGAAAGGCAAATGAGAGATCTTCGAGCGAGATTGGAAGATATGGAGGCAACGCAGAGACGCACAGCGAATGCTGGAGATTTGAGCGACTCTGAAGGGGAAGACGAGGTAGAACAGCAAGGAGAAGTTGCAGCTGAAGATGCAACAAATGAGCGATTGATAAAATCTATCGCCTGGATGAGTTCAAAGACCAAAATGGAAATTCCAACTTATGAAGAAAGTCTGGATGCAGAAGAGCTTCTGGATTGGATTAGAGCTCTTGACACCTACTTCGATTATGAAGACATCGAAGAGGATAAAAAGGTAAGGCATGCTGTCATGAAGTTGAAGGGACATGCAGCATTATGGTGGGACGAGCTTTAAGCAAATAGACGTTCCAAAGGCGAGCAAAAGATTAAAAGCTGGGATCGAATGATTGCAAAGATGAAGGAAAAATTCATCCCAAGGGATTATCAAATCATGTTGTTCAGGAGAATGCAGAACCTGAGGCAAAAGTTGATGATAGTAAAAGAGTATACCGAAGAATTCTATAAGCTCAATATCAGAGCAGGTCATCGGGAGAGCGATGATGAAAAAGTTTCCAGGTATATGAATGGCCTGAGGTATGAAATTCAAGATGAATTAAGTATGGAAACCATCCGAACAATTGAGGATGCTTATCAGATGGCTCTGAAAGCCGAAGAAAAGCTGAGCCGAAAGCAAGGACAATGAGGGCGAGGCATGAGTCAGCCCAGAGTTAAGACAGTTGCCCAGGAGAAATATCAGAAGCCCAAGGAGGAATGAAAGAAACCTCAGGGTAAGGTTGAGAGAGGTGGAACCTCACAACGAGGACCACATACTGAACAGAGGGCGCAGAATACCGAGCAGGGTGGTGGTTATGCTGATGCAAACACTTTTCCTCATAGCAGAGGTAGAGGAAGAGGCCGAGGTGGAGTAATCACATGTTTTACATGTGGAAAGAATGGGCACAAGTCATTCGAGTGTCCAGAGAAAAAGAAGGACAGTGGAGAAGCTCACATCACTGAAGCTCAAAAGCATGATGCTGAGACGTAAGATGCAGAAGGAAGAAGATCGCTTGGAATGCATAAATTCCTTTTGACACCCAAGAAGGAGGTAGAAAATCCAATGCAAAGGACCCGACTGTTCAGAACAGCTTGCAAGACCAAGGACAGGAAATGCAAGGTCACTGTGGACAGCGGAAGCACCGACAATCTCATTTCAACCGAGATGGTGGAGAAATTAGAGATGGAGACAACTGATCACCCGAGTCCATATAAAGTCTTATGGCTACAGAAGGGACATCAGGTGAGTGTCACTAAACAATGCTTAGTGGACATCAAGATAGGAGGATATAATGATAAAATTCTTTGTGATGTTATTCCTATGGATGTATGTCATTTATTGTTAGGCAGACCATGGCAATATGACATAAACGTAATTCATGATGGAAAGATGAATACGTACACCTTAGAGAAGAATGGGAGAACACACATGTTACTTCCGATAAAAGACCAGGAGGTGAAACCAGAAGTAAACAACAGGACACTTCTCATGAGTGGGAAGGAACTTCTGGAAAAAGTAAAGAAGAAGGAAGATCCATAATTCTTTGTGGTCAGAAAGCCGAGAATTGTCCTGACTAGCACAAGAGTGGATGATCTGCTGACAGAAATTCAGGAACTATTGGAAGAGTTCACTGATATAGTGGTGGACGAATTACCTCATTCGTTGCCGCCGATGAGAAGCGTGAGCCATCACATAGACCTCATACCAAGGGTCAATTTTCCAAACAAAGCAGCGTATAGATTGACACCACAAGAAAATGAGGAGGTCAAGAAGCAGGTCCAAGAGTTGTTGGACAAAGGATTGGTCAGAGAAAGTCTGAGTCCTTGCACTGTTCCAAGCGTGATTAGTCTGAAGAAAGATGGAGGCTGGAGAATGTGCACCGACTCCAGAGCGATCAACAAAATTACCATCAGGTACAGATTTCTACTGCTGAGAATGGATGATCTGATGGATTGCCTGAGTGGGGCAAATTATTTTTCAAAGATTGATCTGAAGAGCGGATATCATCAGATTTGCATGAGGGAAGGTGATGAATGGAAGACAGCATTCAAGACAAATGAAGGTTTATATGAATGGTTGGTCATGTTGTTTGGCTTGACAAACGTGCCGAGCACATTCATGAGGTTGATGAATGAAGTCCTGAGGGAATTCATCGGAAATTTTGTCGTCATATATCTGGATGATATACTGATTTTCAGTAAGATGAAGGCTGAACATTTGAAGCATTTGGCCATTGTGATGAGAAAGCTAAAATAGGAGAAGTTGTTAATCAATATGAAGAAGTCCTCATTTATGAAGATAGAGCTCATTTATTTGGGTTTTGTTATTTCGGCGAATGAGTTGAAAATGGATCCAAGTACGGTGGAAGTGATTAAAAATTGGCCATCACCGAGAAATATTTTTGAGGTGAGAAGTTTCCATGGTTTGGCTAGTTTCTACAGAAAGTTAATTAGGAATTTCAGTGGAATTAGCGTAGCGATGATGGACACAGTGAAGAAGTGGCATAAGAATTTTCACTGGACTGAAGAGGCAGAGAAGAGCTTCAATCTGTTGAAGCGGAAGATCACAGAGCAACCATTGTTGGTGTTGCCAGATTTTCAGAAGACATTCCAGGTGAAATGTGATGCAAGTGGCTTTGCCATAGGAGCGGTCTTGAGCCAAGAGAAAAGACCAATTTCATATTACAGTGAGAAGTTGGATGAGGCAAAGGTGAAATACTCAACGTATGATAAAGAATTTTATGCTATCATACAAGCGCTGAAGAAGTGGAGGCATTACTTGATCCCGAAGGAATTTGTATTGTATAGTGATAACCATTCATTACACTTTGTGACTCAGTAAGAGAAGCTGAATCAGAAACATGCAAAATGGGTAGAGTATATGCAGAATTTTACATTTGTAATTAAACACATTTCAGGGACTGCTAATAATGTGGCTAATGCTTTGAGTAGGAAATGTTTGTTGTTGCAGGAGTTCCGAGTCAAGACATTGGGCTTTGAAAATCTCAGGGACATGTATGCAGGAGATGTAGATTTCAGAGAAGCGTATGAAGCAGCTGAGAATCCAGTTCTCAGAGATTGGAGTTCTTGCATAAACTATATGATCCAGGAGGAATTGTTGTTCAGAGGCAATCAACTGTGCATTCTGAATTGCTCCATGAGGGAGAACTTGATGAAAGAAAAACATAGTGGAGGCTTGGCAGGACATTTTGGCCAAGACAAGACCTTTGCGAAGCTGAGTGAGTCATATTTTTGGCTGGGCATGCGAGCAGATGTTAAAATATTTGTTGACAGATGTAGGATTTGTCAGCATTCGAAGGGGAGAAAGCAGAATGCAGGGTTTTATCAGCCATTACCCATACCCGAGAGGCCATGGGAGGCGATAAGCATGGATTTTGTATTAGGACTGCCGAGGACGTAGTGTTGATTCCATCTTTGTGGTAGTGGACAGATTTTCAAAGATGGCACACTTCATTCCATGCCAGAAGACCAGCGATGCGACTCACATCGCGAACTTGTTTTTCAAGGAGATCATTCGACTCCATGGATTGCCAAGAAGTATAGTATCAGACAGGGATACCAAATTCATAGGGAATTTTTGGAGGACCTTATGGAAGAAGCTAGGAACTAACTTGGCATTTAGTTCGGCTTATCATCCTCAGATAGATGGACAAACGAAAGTGGTCAACAGAAGTCTGGGAGATTTGTTGAGAAGCCTAGTGACTGAACACCATAGCAGCTGGGATAATGTGTTGCCATAGGCAGAGTTCGCATATAACGATTCCGTGAACAGGAGCACCGGTAAAAGTCCGTTTGAGATTGTATACGGCAGGCGGTCGAGAGGAGTATCTGAACTGCGGGATTCAGAACAAACTGCTACTAGCAGCGCAAGCACTGAAGAATTCGTTGAGGCGATGAGGGAAATTCACAGCAGGGTGAAGCAGCGACTGCAAGATTCAAATCAAGAGTATAAGCGCAGAGCGGATCAGCATCGAATACAACTTCAATTTGAAGTTGGTGATCTAGTTCTGGCACATCTAAGGAAGGAAAGGTTCCCAAGGGGGACATACAACAAGATGAAAATGAAGAAAATTGGGCCATGCAGAGTCCTGAAGAAATTAGGAGAGAATGCTTATGAGATTGAATTGTTGGATGACATCGGAATATATCTGACATTCAATGTCTCAGACTTATATCCATATAAGGTTGAGGAAGCAAGAGCTGGAAATGATGAGCAGCTAGAAGTCCAATGGCAGAAGCAGATGCCAATTGCAGAGAAGCCGCAGATGGAGCGTGTATTGGACAAGCGAGTAGGTAAAAAGACTAGGAGGAAAGAATACTATGAGTACCTGGTCAAATGGAGAAATCACCCAGTGGACGATGCCAGCTAGGAGACAGAAGCAGAAATTCAAAAGCATGGACAGACCGTGCAGAAGCTCATGGACAGGAGTCCATTAAAGTTTTCAAGCCGACAAGTATGATGCAGGAGCATCACCAACTCAACAAGCGAGCCAGCATGGAAGGCAATGAACAGCTGGGCAAGCCAGCATAAAGTTTTGAATTTTCATTCAAGAGGATGCGCCAATGTATAAATGATGCATTTATGAAAGCACCTTTTGTATGTTGTATCAGACATTGAGCCATACGCTCTTGTCTGAATTAGATAGGAGGCATTTAATAGATTTAATGCAGGTAGATAGATGTTTAAGTCTAGATTAGACAGTTTTAGAGTTTGAGAGGGAAAATGGATATAGACACCCTCATTGTATCATTGTAACATATTCAGAAGCATTCAGAGAAGAAGAGAAAGCAAAGAAATTTGTGAAAACACCCATGTATAGATGTTTTTGAATTAATAGAAGATAGTTCTGATTCAAATTCATGATTGGTGTTGTTCCTCTGTGTATGTGTGTTATGTGATCATGAATGTTTGCTTTCTGTCATACATTCAATTTGATATGATGTGTATGTGGTTTCATAGTTGAATTGAAATCTGTGAGAGCAAGAAATTAGTTTCAATTATTTCTCTATTCTGAGCCAAGAGATTCCTGCAAAGAGTGTAGTGGAATTTGTCCGCAAGGAGTGTGTGACTGCAGGGTTCAGATAGAGGTAACTTTTGTTCTAAGTTCTCCGAAGTGCAAATTTGGCACCGGAGCTATGCAAGGGGTGTGCAGGCTGGATGAAGACTTCGAGTTGTGATTCTGAGGAAGGACAATGAAGACTGTTGCTGCAAGGAAGTGCGCAGAGTCTGCGAGATTCAACACTTGAGAAGTTGTTGAACGTTGAGCACAAGGAGTGCGCATAAATTCCTCTGAAGGAGTCAGAGTGAATAATCTCAGGAGATTTAGCACCTTCGTAATATTGTGAAAGAGAGCTTAGGAGGTTCAGGTCAAGGAAGATTCGAGTAGAGGTTGCAAGCGCAAGTGTTGGAAAGTGGGTTCTAGAAGGAACTTTAGTCTTCTGAAGAAATCTGCGAGTAAAGGGAAGCGACGGTTAGGATTCGCAGAGGAGAGCAGCGAAATTTCGTCAGCCATCAGATCTTGGAAAGTTGCGCAGGGTTTAAACATCGAAGGAGCAGAGGATGAGTCCCAGAGGAGACATCGAGATATTGGCATCCCTGAGTTTTCATAAGGCTGAGAATCGAGACCTTGGAAGTTCCAAAATCCCAAGAAGGGATCTGAACCGTAGATCTTGGCAGGACGCGTGTCCAAGGATCGTGAAGAGTTCGGGGTTCGGCATTTCGGAGTTCTCGTTGACGAGAGACTCACAATAAGAGAATTTGCGAAAACCCGAATCGCGATATCTGCGCAGTCGACGAGCTGAGTGGAGAACAGGTGCCAAGATATCAGAGTTCAGGGTTTGGAAGATCCCGTGAACATCAACCACGGAAATCACGAAAAATCGATATGCGATTTCCCGACAAGGATAAAGTATGGAGTGGAGGACAGGTGGCATCGAGGATCGGGGATCGGTAACACGAGAGGTAATTGTTTGTCGACGTCGTAATTTCTGATTTCCCGACGGGTAAAATCTCGATAAGAGTAAGGAAAGTTTTGGTAAACACTCCATCGGGTTTCAGAGTTTGTGAGACCCCAGGCAGGACTCGCAACTACGCGAGTTCTGATTTCCCGATAAGGTAAAGGGAGAGTGTTGGATAAGCATCCTGTGGGTATTGAGAGGTCCCGATAAGGGATTAGAAGAACCGTGAAGTTCTTCGGGCCTAAGGGAGAGAAGGTCCTGGTGGTAGCAGGCGTGTCGGGTGGCCGTTTGCATCACTAGCTCACATATACAATATGTGTGAGCTAGCTCATAGATACATATGTGTGACCTAGCTCAGATATACATATGCATAGCATATTTGTAAATCTACTTGAATGTTGGTTTTTGTGGTTAGTAACCAATTTGATTAAGAGTTTGACAATACCTTGGCTAGAAGGAATTCACTTCGTTGTATGTAGAAAACACAAATGTCGATACTATGACATTGTTGGACAAGAAAGCAAGGAATACAATCAAATAAAATTTAGAAGCTTCCCCTTTGCCGATGTGGGATAGATTATGTTCTCAAATAATCAAATGTGCAAGTTCAAAATTCGTTCTTCATCATGATCTAAACATAAATAAGTTTGAATGTACCATTTAAGACAACGATAAGATTATATAGGGGTTCTATATATTTCAAAATAATTGATCAAAGCATTGAATAGGAAAGGCTAAACTAAAAATTTGAGAAAACAAAAATTTAATTAAAGTAAAAAATATAAGCTTATTCAACATAAGCTTGAACACTTCTATATAAAACCCTAACATAAAAGCAAATTAAAACTCACTAATGTGAAATGAACATAAATTTATCAATCGTCATGAATGGATGCATCCTTCCTAGGTATGTTTGCTTCCTCCACTTCCTCCTCAATCCCAATCTTCCTCCCAAGTACTCTCTTCTCCACATTACCCTATATAACGCATTTCAAATTTGAAAATTTGAAAATTAAATTTAAATGATTTTAGCACATTAAATTTTAATGAGTTTAACACATTAAATTTAAATGATTTTAACACATGCAATGACACCTGTGAACTCCCACCCTCTTCAAATTCTCCCAATGAGAATTGAGACAAGCCTGCCCAAGTAGTAGGAGATGGAATAGGGATCCATGAACAACACAACTAAGAACTAAATCTAGGATTCAATGTGTTCATATTGATACAAAATTATAAATATTGTTGATCTTGTTCAAAAGATTGGAGATTGGACAACTAAAGTGGTCATCCGTGGATATTAGAAAACACATACATCATTCAACCCATCCAAATTTAAACTTGTGGAATCAAGTCCCCTATTTACTGAAGATTCATTTAACATATCTCCAAACTGCAATTAATGACAATAAAAACTCAATTATTTCTATAGATATAATGATATTTATCTAAATCTAGAATTAGAAGGAAACTATCCTAAAATGCGTAAAACATTTACTAACTAGAACACATACCAATATGTTGTTCGGGTCATAATTCTGAATGAGATTCTTCCAAACCTCGCATAATTTTTTTTCATACTCCTTAAGATATTCTACTGACATGGTATCTAACTCCACATCTGTTTTATAAACAAATATGGCCCGAGAATTGGCTTCCACTCGCTGACGGTTCAAGCCAACATCAACACCATAAAAAATCATTTCCAAGTTTTCCCCGATTGCATTCCTAGTCTCTTTGTCAACCTACAATGAAGCTCACAACTCTGAATATGAATAAAATGCCCCTATTGGGAGAGATACTAAAGGTTGTGCAGGCCTCTGCAATGTCACATTTCGATATGCCCATCTTCGATCATATGTCTGTCATTTACCAGCCCCATAATAATAAGATGATAGACTAGTATAATTAGGGTGCATGTCCATGAAAAACTTTGCATAAAAGTGTCTTTCAAAATAATGTGGAACCTCATCGTTCCAGAGCGATTTCTCATAAGCTGCCAAAAATTTGTTATACATATGTTCTGCAATGTCAGGGTTTTTAAAATATTGCACCTTCAACATCTTCCGCTTTGGCCCATCTATGAAATTGAACATAGAAATTTCGTTTCCTTTTGAAAAATTATTTTTTATGGCATCCCATTTATCAGGGCCCATCATCTCTCACTTTCGTCTCCTCATTCGATCAATAAAACTATCAGTGGTTGGCCCCATATTTTGATATGCGTCCATAAAGTTTTGCAATGAATGAAAAACAATACGCAATCTTTGTTTACTCTCTTGAGGGAGTTCCAAGACCTCCAAATCATTTTCCAACCTCCTTTTAACAACTGAGCATCACTCAAGGGTCATTTCTTAAGTAATCCATTCCCAGGGAAGTTCATCACCAACATCCGAAGGATAGGTGGACGTAGGCATGTAATATTTATTTTCTTGATAACGCGGCCTCCTAAATCCACCTTCACCCTCTGCACCAACATTAGAATCTTCGTGACACCCACTCCCTCTTTCATTGTCATCCCTTTCTCCAAAATCATTGTATACACACACAATTGAAAGTAATTACAACATTTAACTTGACATAAATTTAAATACAACAAAAATAAACAAAATGAAAGAAAATTGCCAAAAATATTCTCTTATCCAGAGGTATTCCCTACATTATGAGGTGTAGGAGTATCAATGCACAACCTATATAATAAGGCTTCATCCATAGAACTTTCTTGAGCACATTATGGAGTTGATCTATTCACAGACTAGTTTGATAATCTCCTCTAACGAGATTGTCGTTGGTCACTCGGAGTCTCAATCGATGAAGAGGTTCATCTTTTTCCTTCTTGGGAGAGCCTAGAGTGTTAGCAGGGAATGTCTGGAGACTCTCGTCTCTACATATCACCTCAATATATATCATTTGGAAATTCATGAAAAGTTAATGACAAGACAAGTACGAGTTAATATCTCCAACATTCACAAAAAAATAGTATGAAGAAAGAAAAAACATAAGAAAAAATTAATAGAAATGTTATTTATGTTAAACACAATTATAATAGGGTGATGAAAAACTCCGATACCCATGCCCATTTCAAATATATTTTGGTTTTTTACTATTAGCACAAATAACCTTGGTAAATCTACAAAAAATGGAAACAATATTTAGACAAGCGCATATTATTTAGCTCCACAAAATGTGTTGGGGACATCTGCATCTTTGAGAATGAGTCCTCATTTGAAGTTAGGGAGACTGAGCGTGTCCAAGTGACTAAATCCCATTTATTCTCTTTGCAAGTTTCTCCCCACACAAAGGATATTTGGAGGTTTCAGACAACTTTCAGGATTGCTTTGGGAGAAACCATGGATTAAAAAAGTAAAGAGGCATGGATTGAAGGATATACTTGAGAAGTACTAGTTATCATGATGCATTGATCATTCTGAAGGACCAATTATAAAATTGCTTGTTCATTTAGAATAGGAGGTCATCCCATGATGAATTTCATTGTTTGTTTTCAATGAGAAGGAACCGATATATTTTGATGGAAGAGAGCTCCTTTGGAATCCACAGATCCTGTAGATGTGAGCTTGTACAAGAGAGGTAGTGTGAAAGAAAAAAAAATGAGACTGATCCTTGGCTTCTCTGGCTGTAGATTGATCAATGAGCATATTGTCATCAACAAATTGTTTATGGGATATGGGATTCTCCTCATCTTCAACACACAAGACTTCATTTTATTTTCTACCATAGTCATTTTGATGGCTCTACCAGGATGCTCATCTATCAATCTGAACATGAAGGTTGGGAGGGGATCAATCTTCCTGACACCATTGGAGGGGGAGAAAGTAGAAGGGGAGTAGTTGACCAGGATTGAAAAGTAAGAATGAAAGGTAAGGGAAAGTAATAATTTGATCGAGGAATTTAGACATCCAATTTTAAGAGCATACCGAGGGTTTTCAAAATTTGCAGAGAGTGGATTCAAAAATGTGGAAAGGATAACCCAATCCAAGATTTTCCTCCTCTCCACATAGATGATTTTAGTGATGATTCTGTAGACCATGTTACAGAGGGAAACTAGGTGAAATTTGTTGGGGTTTTCCACCTTGTCTTCCTTCGAGATGAAGGTGAGGAAGGTTATATTTAGATTTGGGATAAAATTGGAGTGAAGGTGGGAGTCTTATACTAAGGACCATGTTTCCTAAGTGATCGATTCTTGAAGCCACCTTGTTTTGGTCTCTTCTACATTTCTTCTAGGTGTGAATTTCATTGATGGTTGAGGGATTGGATGGTATCAATAAAGGACTGGGAGTCATGGTTGATCCTTCTTATTCCTCCTTTATTTTCATTCAGAGAGATAATTATGTTGAAGTATCCACCAATAAGCCAATCATCATTATTTATGATGGGGTTGTAGGTATTGAATGGAGTCAATAAAATGAAGCTTGTCAGGGATAGAGTTGGGGCCACAAAAATTAGTGAGAAAATGAGTTTGATAGGACCATACAAGCTGGAAGGGATTTGTGAGGAAGTGCTTGGTGGTAAAGAGGTTGGAAAAGGTTATTTTAGTAGGTTTCTAGATAAGTGCAATGTCTCCAGCTATTTAATGTGCATATAAGGACATAGCTTGGGGTCCCTACTAGATGCAAGAGGAAAGGGTTTGAAGAAGGACTTCAAGGCATTTTTTTTTTTTTTTCATTACTATAAAGGGATTTTCCTGGAATATTTTTGACTGAGAAGCACGTGCCTGGCTTTACGATTAAGGTATTTGTATTCCAAGAGATGACCTTCATGAGGAATGTGGGGGGTTGGGTAGGAACTTATCTTTCATCAAGGTAAGACATCATGAGTTAACCAAAAACTCTCTCAGATATTTAAGAATCTCTTTTTTTTCTTTTCCAACCTATTTTTCTTGTTCTCTAGGTTTTTTATGTTAAGCAGAGGAAGAGGATTTAATTCTTGTAGAAGGAACAAAGGGCATACCTTTTTATTTTGTTGTTGGTTTTCTAAGAATTTTATTATGAACCAACAAGTCCTTTAGAAGATGGGCCTATTTCTAAGCGATTGAATTCAAGTCTTGATGATAGTAGGAAGAAGAAATGGACTTTAGGTCAAGATCCCCAAGGTCCATTTCCTTGCCATAGCAATAGAAAGGCAATAGCTTAACCCGTAATGTACCCACATTTTCTACAGGAATTATTTGCTACAGATTTTCTACAGGAATGTACCCATATTATGGAAAAGGACATGCATTATTATAAATCTAGGGAATCTGCTCAGGATTTCCCAAATGGGGTGCTTGTCAGCTCATGGAGCCCCATACAAAGTGGCATGAGCTCAAGGACTCTTGAAAATGATGAAAATGCTAAGGTAGTTTCAATCTTGAGTGGGCATCATGAGCTTGTCTAATGATCATCTAATGATCATTATAAGGAAGTAAGTACATTGAATAGGGATACTACTAAGCTCTTCCCTATTTGTCCAATTAGAGTTAAAGGTTGGTGTATAAGATATAACGTAGTTCATGAAGCAAACAACATAGTTGTTAACTAAAAAAGGAAATATATAATAAGAACTAAAGGAAATAGCTTAACTTGTAATAGAAGGGGGATAGAGCCATTCCATTACTATGATATCAATAATACAAGAACAACCTAGATTAAGTGTCAACAAGGTGATATCATGTTACCTATTTACCATAATCAATATGTATTGCGATATTAATCTTACCTCTTATTAACTACATGGGATGTCACTAGAAATCAATGGCGCTAAGTATCAATACCTGTATGACACTTGTATGTGATTCCAATGCTTGTGTAAATACAAAGGGTAATAGATCACCATTTTCAACTAGTATCTGATCCAAAGGGTAATAGAACATTATCTTCAAATACATGTTTATGTAAATAAAAAGGGTAATAGATCATTAACAAGGGTCTTTCAAAGGGTATATACTCTTATACAATACATATGAGACCTAAAGCAATGGAATCAGCTTCATATCTTACTCGTATGAGCTATGTGAATATTACAATATAGTTAAGAGTGTAGAGTCTCAATCTAAAGTATAGGCCACTAATCACAAGAATTGTTGAATCGTTTGACTTTATAAACGGAGATGCAAGTTCAAGTTCCATTTTTTACTTTCTTGAATGAAGATGCAAGTTCAAATTGCATTTTATACTTTTTTTTTGTAAGTAAGAGTTGTATAAAAATCCTTCAAAAAATCAGAGTTACAAAATACATCTAGAGGTACAGACTGTAATAAATGAACTTCCCCAAGGGAAAACCAGTTCAATTAGCCGGTAATAGTAAAGGCACATGTTTTAAGCTACCAGTATTAGAAATGATAAAACTTAAAACATAAAAACTTAAACAAATAAACATCATATCAAGCATGGTCCTGGCCTCCATGAGGCAGAAGAAAGTCAAACATTTGTCTAAAATGACATAAGGACACCTATGTCGGTCATGCGGTTGGCCTAAAGCATGGCCACATGAACTGAGAGGTGGTGAAGGCCGTCGGCTCCACAACTTCCTCTTCGACAATTGTCCCCCCCACTCCATGTGCTCATGCATGGCAGCGCCCATGTCGGCCTCCTCCCTTCCGACTTCGTCCAATGTACCATTCTCTTCCATGGCCTCATGCATGGTCATTTTTGCATCGACATCATCCCTAGACACTTCCTCTTTGATAGGTGTACTTCCCTTGTCCATGGACACGTGCATGGCAAGGCCTGAATCGTCTTTGTTGCCAACCCTTGTATCATCTGCTCCTCCATCTCCTGAGTCGCCTCTGTTTCCTTCTGCTACGGCTACACCTACTCCTAGTGTAGAGTGGTAAACCCCTTGCAGAGTGGAGAGAATTTGCAGGAGCACTGAGGCCTTTCCATCCATGATCTCCAATCGAAATCGGAGGTCTTCCAGGCCTTGTCGCAGCTCAAATACCAGACCCTCTACGATAATGAAGATGTCCTGCAATTGTGAGTCTAGTACTAAGTTAGAAAAGGAGTGAGGCCCTGGTTGTGGCCCCAAGAGATTTGGTGTCGGTCCTAGGTGAGGCCGACTGGAAGAGTTCTCTTGTCGGCCAGGTGCACTCACTGGTGAATTTGGTGGGATTGTAGGAGGTGGTAATGAGAATGAGGTCAAGTATAAAGAGGGCCCTGGGTGGAAACCCACTGAATTGTTAGAGAGGGAAATCCATTACAGCCGAGTAGTGGAGGGTGAGGAGAGGACAAGGAGGTCACTAGGAACTTGTCGTGACTGTGACAGAGAGGAGTGTCAAGAAGATGAAGAAGGTGATGAGTTAGAGGATGGTGCAAGTGATAGTCTCAGAGCCACTTGTGACTGGCTTGGCTGCCAAGCCGATTCGTGCCTTGATTTTCCTCTTTTCCTTGGCATTCTAGTGGTGCTGAGGAGGAATGCAGGCACAGGGAGGAATCAAAGGTAATGGAGGTGTAGCTAGAAGCAATGCAGGTTGTAGGGGATATCAGAAAAGGGAGGGAACCTCTACAAATGAAACTGGTAGGAGGCATGGCATCGAGGTAGCTGAAGGAGGAAAAGGTGCACGCACAGAGTAAATTAGAATTCATGGCATTGTGCCATCGAAAAGACAACAAGTTGAGGCCAGGTCCATCGAGAGTAATGGTTCTTGGGTCGTCACGAGCTAGGATTAAATGCATGAGGGTGGAAAGATGGTGTGCCACACTCCTATCACATGGCCATCACCATTATTTTCGCTTCACACCCCCTCTGGATGGAATTTGTCCCACACTATCACCCCATCTGGGGGACTATCACTGGATTTAGATTTTGCCTTGAAATGCTAGAGGATGGGGTGAGTCGGATTGATGTAGGTTTGGCAAAGGCGCTCTGGTCCTTCCTAGTTCATTCCAACATTATCCAGCTTGTCAGTGACCTAATTCACCTTTATCCTTACCTGGGAGGGGATGAAGGCTTGACTGGGTTGAATGAGATTCACAATTGTCCCCAGTCCATGAGATAGTCACCAAGAAGGCAAGATTCTCTCTAGATCAATTCCATTTAGGATTTTTACAAAGAGATTGATACTAACTAGTGAGTCTCCCTCCACACTCAGCTTGGTGAGGTTGTGCTCAATTGCTAGTTGCAAACCTCTGGTAAGCCCCCATAGCTCTGCAACATTTTTCATGGTGTGGCCTAAGTTGCTCACTTTGATGAGAAGAATGTTCCCCAGGTTGTTTCAAAAAACCACTTTGAATCCTGTCGCCCCTAGATTACCTTTGGATGCTCCATCGAAGTTGAGTTTGATAAATACATTTGAAAGGGGATACTAGTGTGTGGGGATGCCCCTAAAATTATAAGTTAGAGGAGGGAGGGGTGGGCCCTAAACTGGGTTGAAATTCTAATGCTGCAAGAGGATTTTTTCCTGAATTGGGAAATTTAGGTTCGTTTCACTCCAATGTTGTACCCTGATTATTTCTGGAATATTGTGACATCTTTGATTCCAACAATGTTGCCAGGGGAGTTGGTCATTCTTGAAGATCCTTCTATTTCTTTCCTTCCAAATTTTCTAGAGGATGAGGACTAGGACTAGTTGCAAAATGTGGATGAGAATAGGTGACTGAAAAGCCACATATCTCCACTCTGCAATGGTGTCGTTGATGCTGTCCCTTTTGCGGTCTGAAGTACACATGATTATCGCACATTGATCCCAGACTTGACTGGTATAGGGGTAGGTGTTAAGGATATGATTCATTGTTTCCACCTCTTCCCCATAGAGCATTGATATGGATGGGCCAACAAACCCCCTTTTCGTTACATTATCCCAGGTGAAAATGTTTGCATGCGTGACTAGCCAAAGGAAAAGACTGATTTTTGGCCAATGCTTTAGGGACCAAATTTTGTTCCACACTTTCCTTGGAGGGAAAAGATCGAAGTACGTCTTGATGGCATAGGCCTCTTGTGTGTTGAAGGTTATCTTCAGTGAGTTCCCACATCATAAGATGTCCTCGCCTGCTAGAGCGGGAATTTTCCACACATTGATTGTGTTAAGCCAGGGTTGAAGATACACCTGTACCTCTATATGCAACTCCTCTTCTGTTGATTTCCAGCATCTCCAGGTGGTTTCTGTTGGGCTGTCCTTCCAGTAGTCTGCCACTTTTTTCAGTCCCGTCTACATGGCTGGAGTGTTGAAGTTGTTAGCCCAGGATTCTTGCTCCAAAATAGGTAACTGTTGCCATGAATCTTTCAAGAAAATGGATGGTTGACCATTTCTAATTTCCCAGAAGGCGTGATTGATTACAAGATGTCAATTATGCTTGGATATCATCCAAAATAGGGAGCCTGGGTTGTCTCCATTCCATCTAATCACATTTATTTCCGCCTGTTAGGAGTGTACTTTATTCTCTAGAGGTCTTGAGTCCTTTTCATCCATCTCCACCAGATCTTAGCGCTCTGGATTTTGTTCATGGTTAAAGGGTCCCTTAATCCCAGACCCCCTTGAGCTTTGGGTCTGTAGATCTTGTCCCAATTGATCAGTGCCAACTTTATTCCTATTTTGAGGCCCTGCCAAAGAAAGTTTCTCTGCAAGGTTTTGATAGCATTATGGACAAAATTAAGGGTGGTGAGGGCTGAGAAGGTATAAACAGGCAAGGCGTGAAGCACATCCTTGAGGAGAATGAGGTGGTTGGGGAGATTGAGAACTCGGTAGGTCCAAGAGGTGAGTCTTTTTTAGAAGGAGGAGAGGAGGTTTTCCCACGAACTGTTCCTAAGGGCATTGTCCAAAAGGGGGACACCAAGGTATTTGGATGGAAGGGAGCTTTGGGTGAAACCCAATATTTTAGAGATGTGGTGCTAAATCAGAACTAGGGTGTTGAAAAAGAAGATCTGGGAATTGTCTTTGTTAATGTCCAGGCCTGAGGCATCACATAAAATTTGAAGGATGGAGAGCAAGGAGTGGGCCTCCAAGACTGTGGGGGAGCCCATCATCAGAGTGTCATCAAAAAAATGGTTGTGAGATATTGAAGGATTGATGCCATGCAGTGGAAGGCCTGCCAACGCTTTGTTCACTATGGAAACCTAAATGGAGAGACTGAGAACTTCTACCATGATAATAAAAAGGAAAGAGGAAAGAGGATCACCTTGTATGACTCCTCTGGAGGGGGAAAATGGATGGGAAGGAACCTCATTGAGCCAAATTTGAAAGAAGGCAGAGGAGGTGAGGTTGAAGATCCAATCGACCTAACAGGGTCCAAATCCAAAGGCAAGGAGCATCGCATGCATGTACTCCCAACTTAACTTGTCAAAACCTCTAGAAAGATCTAGTTTTAAGATAATACCTAGAGTGCGGGTCTTCTGCAGGGAGTTTATCACTTCATGCACTAAGATAACACTGTCCAAAATTTTCCTACCTTCCACATAGTCTAATTTCTCTGGAGAGATGATCAAGGGGAGGATAGGATTAAGTATTCTTGCGATAACCTTGGTTAGAATCTTGTATATGATGTTGCAGAGAGTGATTGTCCTAAATTGCTTAGGATAATTGATGTGCTCCTATTTTGGAATAAGGGTGAGGAAATTTTCTTTGAGGGACAGGAGGACCTGCCCTGAGACCATGGAGTCTTCGATGATTTCCCATAACTCCTCCCTGATCATTTTCTAGCAGTGATGGAAGAATTCATTGGAGAAGCCATCCGGTCCCGAAGCCTTCCCTTTGGGGGTGTCCTGTAATGCCTGGTTGACTTCCTTGAGAGTGATGGGACGAAGCAGAGAGACATTATGTTCCTACGTGATTAAGTTCGGTATGTGCTGCATGACCTTGGTGATGGCTTGAGATCTGTTCTTTTGAGGTTCTGTCAAGAGATTTTTGTAATAGGCTACGAGTTTCTCCTCTGGGTCCTCGTGGGATTGAATGATTTGTTAATTGTTGGAAATTAAATGTGTGATGTGATTGGTGTGTCTTCGTTGAAGGGTGTACCTGTGGAAAAACTTGGTGTTTCGGTTGCCCTCCTTGAGCCATTGGATGCGATATTTTTGTCACCACAGGATCTCTTCTTGGGCTTTCCTTTCTTCCAGTTGTTGGCCTATTTCTACTTCATGTGCCTTGAGGTATTCAGAGATCCCTTTCTCTTGGATTTGTCATTGTACAATGCTCATTTGGTTCATTAGTTTCTTTTGGGCCTCGAAGATGTTGCCAAAGGTGCGTGTTTTCCAGATCTTGAGTTGCTTTTTGAAGTTTTTAAGTTTTTGCTGGAAGAGGTACACCTTGGAGCCATAAGGTACCTCCACCTCCTTCCACCAAGATGGACCTTCTGTTGAAATTCTGAGTGGCTAAGACATAACAGTTAAATCCTGAAGGGTTTTTTGCCCGGGGTGGTCGGTATGTCCAACCATAGCTGGATAGGCTAGTGGTCTGATCCATGAATATCTAGTATGGTCGCCTCCAGAGCTATGCCTTCCAACATGAGGGAGTCTGAGAGTAGAAAATGATCCAGCCTGCAAGATATTTGATGATTTCTTATTCTTCGGTTTGTCCAGGTGAAGGTGCCATTGGAGGTTTCTAAGTCAATGAGGTTTGAGTTGTCTATGAGATTTTGAAAATCTCCAGATTCTGGTTCCAAACGCCTTGTTCCTCCCCTTTTCTTGTCCAGATTGTGAATCATGTTGAAGTTTCCTCCTAAAATCCATTTGTTCCCCTTGGTTAGGATAGCCAAGTACACTAGATTTCGAAGGAAGGCTTTCTTATCCCTAAAGATGGTCGGTCCATAGACATTTTTGAGGTAGCCTAGTTTGTTGGAGCCAATGAGTCGATAGGCTACCGAGATGGACCATTTGATTGTGATTTTTTTCTTCCAAAGTGACTAAGCTTGGATTCCAGAGTAGAGATAGACCCCTAAATATGCCTGTGGCCACCATCGATATCCCTTTCCCTTGATTTCAGAAGTAGCGAAGAAGCTTTTCCATGTCCTCGGTTGCACACTTTTTTTCTTGGCGCATCATTATGTCTGGTTTCTCTAGTATGATCAGATCCCATACCAACTTTTGCTTACTACGACCGTTGAGACCTCGTATATTTCAGGAGATGACATTCATGATGAGGAAGGGGAGGGGAGGGAGGGGAATTTGTCTGAGATGATATGGATATGACTGGAGTTCACCATGAATTGTCTTATCTCTTGTATGAGATTGATCATTGATTTCTTTCCTCTTTTCTTTTCGTCCTTCTGAGGTTTGCGTTGTTCCTTCTGCGTCTTTCCTTGTATTCCCAATCCTGCACTGGATCTGGTGGTGGATCCTATTGAGAAGTTGAGGAAGACATTGTATACTTTTCTAATTTGATCTAGGGTATGGTGTAGAGTTTCTGGTGCCGATAAGTGTGTTCTAGATGCTCCAAGTCGACACCTGCCATTTCTTTCTCTTCTAGGTCCATCTCAACATATCCATTCTCAAGTTCTATTTGATCCATAGTTTTAGTGTTGGAGTAGGTTGGGGAAGTTGAAAGGTTCATATCTAGGTCTTCCCCTTCTTTTGCTTATCCTGTTGCTGGGGTGTTTTCTCTATCGGCGCAGCCTCTGAGGCTGATGGGTTCTCTAGTTGATTTTGCAGAATCTCATATTGATTGTTAGTGCTCAGATCTTTGTTTTCCTGGGATAACTTATTCCATTCTCCTTTTTTGCGCTTTCCAAGCACCTGAATGAAGCCATATTTGTTTTTTTTGGCCTCTGGGTTACCAAATTTGTTTGTTGCATTGAGGGGCAATCCCTAAAGAGATTCCCATGCTCATGACATTTTCTTCATTGGAACAGAATGTGTTCATAATCAATGGTTTACAGTCAGTCCTCATCGTGATATTCTAGGGAAATATATCCTCAAAGCGGCTTGTCTATATTCACATAGACACAGATGTGCGCATAGGAGGCATATCTTCTATGTTTCTTGTACTCCGAGGATTTTACATACACTGCAATGGTGTTGCCTATGTTGGCCAGTACCTCTTCCAACTAGAACTCCTACAACAAGGAGTATAGTCTGATCCATATTGGGGCATGCACAATGTCTTCCGTTTCAGGGATAATTTTCTCTATCCAAAACCTCAAGAAGAGCCCCGCTAAGTTGAAAAAATACGGCCCTTTGTCAAAGATGTGATTCTTGTCTTCTAGGTTATGCAGGATAATGGTGAAGAAACCCTTAAAACCTAGTTGTATATCATAGTTTCCCTTGGGCTTCCACCATTGATGTATCCATTTAATCAGGTCACATTCTGAGGGGCAAAGCCCTAGAAATTTTCCCACTAAGGCATAATCTCTCATATATTGTTTTTGTTCCTCGATTTGGGTTGTGTTGATGATGTATTTAGGGGCTTGTGGTGCTTGGGGAATGAATTTTACCAGTAGCCATGGTCATGAAACACTTGTTTATATCGCCATTTTCCCTGAATCTATATCCATTTCTTTGTCCTTGAATGTTCCCTCGGATAATAACTGTGAGCGAAGATCTAGAGGAGGCTCGAAAGTGGGGCACCTGGAGCCTCCTCCATTGTTTTTGTTTATCGTTGCTTTATTGTAGGAGGGTCCTTGAAGCCCTCCCTTGTTTAGATTCATGAAGCCCCTACAGGGGTGGTCATGTGAACCAGAACAACATAAAATCTAACCCTAACCTAGCGCATCTCTCCCACAAACCTTGTGCATTTTCTTAAAAATTTGGGGGACATGGAGGTGGGATTTTGTCCACTTATGTGTGCACGGGTCACGATATTATTTAATATAATATATTTGGGTGCAACCACACGTTCGACCACTAGCTCAAGGTGCCCCCATGGCTCCAAGTCAGGCCCTCACGGGAGTTGAACTTTTCCCAATGGTGAGAAACTCCTCGCTTTTAACCATTGGATCCAAACCCTTTGGGCACATTTTTTACTTTCTTGAATTAAGATGCAAGTTCAAATTGCATTTCTGCTATTAGATTTTCATTGTTTTTTGTTGCATATTTCAGTGTATCTATTCTGGAGGTTGAGAAAATGACTACAGTGAATATAATACCTATGTTTCACTGTTTGTTTTCTATTTGTTGAGTGCTATATTAACGCAGATTTTTCATAACATATTACAATGTAATATGTCATGTAACAAATTACAATGTAATCTGTCATGTAACATATTACAACGTAATATATCATAACATATTACAACGTAATATGTTATAACATATTACATTGTAATATGTTATAACATATTACAATGTTATAACATATGCATAGATATTAAAACATATGTACAAATATTATACATATGCACAGATATTAAAATTATACATATGTAATATGTCATGTAACATATTACAACGTAATATGTCATAACATATTACATTGTAATATGTTATAACATATTACAATGTTATAACATATGCACTGATATTAAAATTGAAAACATATACTATTTGAGTTATAACATATGCATAGATATTAAAACATATGTACAAATATTATACATATGCACAGAAATTAAAATTGAAAACAAAGTGTAAACTTTAAAATGTAAACTATGAAATGTATTTAAAATTGTTCTTTCTTCTAAATTTGTAATTGAGTCTTTGACATGAAATATTGATCCATCTTTTATCATTTTTTCTATCAATGCAAAGTGACTGTTACATATTCGGTGTATTTGTTCTAGAGGTTGAGGGAATGACTTCAGTGAATATACTACCTATGTTTCCCAGTTTGTTTCTATTTGTTGAGTGCTATATTAATGAAGATTCTGCATAACATATTACAATGTACTATGTTATAGTAATATGTCTTAGTGTTCAAGATATAAGAGATAGTTATACCAAAGGTCTGATTTGGATCACATACTTTAATCGAATGGGTTAATATATCACAAATATAGAACGATACATTTATTAAGAGTCATCTATTTCAAGTAACTTTTATGCCTGCTACTTCTCTCCCATACTCCTCTTACATTTTTTATCCTATATCCAAAATTGTTGTTTCCATGATTGCACAAGTCTTAAGTCTAAATTGTAGTTTTATAATGGATACCATTGTTTTTGGGTTTCCTAGTAGCCTTCTCACACCTCGAGAATCAATCCTTCATAAAGTTTGACTTCTGTAAGTTCTTGGCAAATACAATGCACCAACAGTTTTTAGATTTGGAAGTGATACTCTAATATTACATGTGTAAAAATGGATTTATAAATTGAATTCCTGAAGATCTGAAATTTTTGTAAAATACAGAACGTCTGAAATAAAAAGTTGGACAATTTGAAATTTTTATGAATTTTTTATAAAATATAAAACATTTGAAATGATTGTGACTTGGGCCCCCATGGCCAAGTCACAACCAATTTTAATAAGAGATTATCTATTCACAGAAAAGCAAGGCATTTGAATCTAAATCTTTAACACCGGAGTGAAAGATAGTCGATTTGACTCTTGGCCGACTGCTCAGGCACAGACTAATCACTTCAATTCTTAAACAGTTAACACATCTCACAATTACAAAATTTAAATTTAAATTTAAAACTGCATATAAAACTGTATTACAAAATTTAAATTTAAATTACAGATTTTAAATTTAAAATACATAATTTAAATTTAAATTACAAAATTAAAATGTAAATTTAAAACTACATATAAAACTGCATAATTTAAATTACAAAATTTAAATTTAAATTACGGAATTTAATTTTAAATTTAAAACTGCATATAAATGTTAAAATTATAACACATCTAACAAATAACAATTATAAAACAAAGCCTTATAATTAAAAACTTTGTACTAGGTAGTTGATTGGAATGATATTGGGTTGGGAACTTAAATAATAACCAAGTGCTTAGTTGGAAGTGTTGTAAATATCTTGGTGTAATGGGCTTTGTAGACCAACCGTTATTCCTAAGTTGTATAGAAATCGCGTTTGGCATATGCTTGATTCTACTATTTCAATTATCAAAGTAATGCATAACTTTGCAGTATCTTCTATTAACCGAACATAAACCATGCCAATGTGATAGAATATGCAAATAAAATAGAAAAGACTAGGAATAATAAATCGAGCATGACTCCTTTGGTTAATAATTCTTCCTCTGCAATATTTAAACTATCAACAATATTCTAATGTGCTGTTCAAAATCAATTGAAAATTAATGAGTGAAAAATCCAATTATATTAAAAAATAAAATTATGTATTTATATAACTAACAATTATTATTGAGCATGGAGAATAATTATAATAAATACAAATGGAATTATAAGAAACACAATCGGAATTGGATTTGAACATGGAGAATAATTATAAAAAATATAATTCTAATTGGATTTAGTTTTCCTAATTAAGAAAATAAATGCTATTTTTTTCATATAGGCATCAAAGGTTGAAGATTAGTTCATCGAAATGTGTGGGAAAGATTGTCCTACATAAATGGCATGGAAAGATAGAACTCTAAAGGTTTTAAAACCATACAAAGATTTCAAATTCACCATTTCCTTGTTTTTATTTCAAATGCAGATTTGTAAATTTTGGACTTATTTCCTATCTTTACATCCTAAATGCATATTTGTAAATTTTAGACTTCTTCCTTATCTTTACATCCCTAAAGTTTCAGATCTGTATATCTTCATATTTAAAAATATAAGCAGAAAAGTGTAACATATTTTTTTTCTTGGAAAGTTAATAGATTAGATTCTTATACAAGAAATACGAGAAGAAAATTGGATATGGGTATTTCCTAAGTACATTGATAAATTGTTATCTGGGTGGGGTTAGCGAATTTGGGAGTTCGTTCTCTATGGTTTTTCCCTTAAATCCATAGTCCTTGAGGTCGTGTGGGTGATATCACAGTTCACCTATCCAACTTCACTTCGATAATGAGGCATCTGAGGATATAGAGGATATAAGGGATACCTTTGTCCTACAGAATCAATAAATTCAGAGTTATTGTGAAACTTTGTAAGGATGGTCAAATATGACGGATATGTATTCTAGTGTAGAAGGGATATTAATATCAGAACAAAAATCAATTGGAGGGATACTTAGTGGGGACACATGATAGTAATCGCCAGAGATGCATTGAAGGAATGCTTGAGACATTGTCAAGAATGAAGGAAGGATTGGTTGTGACTTGGCCATGGGGGGAATCCCTGTGGCCAAGCCATTAGCATGCCCATGAATTGGCCATAGTGTTGGCCGCCTGCGGCCAAGTCACAACCCAATTTAAATTATAAATTGCAAATTTTAATTTAAATCTAATTTAAATTTAATTTCCATTTAAATTACTAATAAATTAAATTTAAATTTAAATTATAGACTTACCTATAGATCTGACCTCCCGTCCGCTCGAAGGACTGCTAGCCATCACGACCGTGCCAACACAATAGCACCAAACATGTCCACGCCAAACAACCTTCCAACACGTCCGCGCCAAACAAACTCACTATCACTCACTCACTCAAGAACCCAGTCACTCGCTAAGAGCTCAAAAGACCACAACAATTACGATGTGCAATAAATATATAAAAATGTTTTCGGTCGAAAGTCTATTTCGCCCGAAATCATATTTCAACCGAATAAATATTTTGGCTGAAAGAATATTTTGGACGAATCATAGTTTCAGTTGAAATATCTCTTCAGCCAGAGTATCTTTCGACCGAAAAAAGGTTACTGGATGAAAAATATTCGTCAAGCTAAAATTCTACAAGAAAATCAAGGGCGTCGTCATGGTACGATTTGATTTGACATTCAAAGGTTTGGTTGAAACATATTTTGGCTGAAAAAAAGAGCTTTCGACCATAAAAAAATATTAGCTCAGCCGAAAAAAATGTCTTTCGGAATTTTGGAGATCTGATTGTCACGAAAGTGTTACCCACCTCCATGAATTTTCGCATACACTTTTCTCAAGCATATATCTAATAAGTCCAAGAATTGTCATCCTTTTCGTCATCTTTTACATAGTGCATGTCTCTTTGGCCTGCCCATTTTAGTCTTTATTAATCCTTTTTATGCTTGGATCTTGATTTTGGCACAACGTACTTTTGAGTTGCATGTATTCACATTCCATTTATTATATGTAAAATAAGTAGGAAAAATGCATGTTTTTAACTATGTTAGGTGTGTTACAGGAATGTTGAGGATCCACACTAGAGGATTTATTTGGATCATGTTCTATATGAATGCTAGAGATCATGTTCTATAATAGTTTTGTGGATCATATTCTACAATGATGTCACATATTGCATTCTACATGAATTCTACAGATCCCATTTTATAGTAATGTGACAGATCCCGTGCTATAGGTTGTGTTGTGGATCACAAACAAAATGATGTGGATTCAAGTATCCTTCACTTGGTGTGACATGGGATGATGAAATTGAATGTGGATTTGATTCCACTAATTTTAGTAAAAATATTCCTTATATGGATTGTTTTTTATCACACAAATAACACAAAATTGAGTTCCTCATTTTGAATATTGAAAGATTATGTAGTTAGGAAGGAGTACAATAGTAATGTATAATTGTCTATCAAACCTTACATCTATCATTCCTGAATATATATATCGTCATAAAAAATTAAAAATCATTGACTCTCAAGAATGTCCTTAGATTGGTTTTCTGAATTAAGATATCTCTTAATTTGTATAAAAGGAAACCTTCATCTTCCATAGAAGGGGATGGAGAGAATGATAAATACTAAGGGAATTCTATAGTATGATAGACAAATTGTTTTGGTAATTCAAAGGTTGTTTATAGAGCATTATCATGAAATATACATGTGTTTTAATTAAGTAGGTAGCTATTGTACCTCTACCAACACCATAATGTAAGGAGGCAGGGCCCAGTCAATAAGGAACAAGAGTTGTGTTTTATTTCTTTATGTTGTATTATATTTTTGTAGACCATAGATTGTAGTTGGACATGTTATATCTTTTTACTCTTCCTATTAAGTTGATTAATTTATAATTCAAAGAGTGTTATTTCTAGTCATTGATTATCTTCTCCTAATTGAAGATATAATTCAATACATTAGTTTTAACTAATGTAAGCATATCTTGGTGTGATTTATGCTTAGAGTGTGGTTACACATCATCATTTATCTATTCATAATTGAAAACAATAAAAGACATGATTTATAATTGTTGTAATCATATATTTGTGTGATTAATATTTAGAATGTGATTTATCATCATCATTTATCTCTTGATAATTGAACAGAGACTTCCATACATGATTTGTAATTGATGTAAGCATATTTTGATGTGTGTGAAAAGTTCCATCTTATCATTTTTAATAATCCTTATATGAATCCCTTTAGTACAATATCATGATAGATAAATGTTGGTTTGTTATACTCTTTGTAGTGAAATTCTAGTCGAGGTGGATTGACAACCAGTCAAAGGTTGAGGTCAATCGACCGGGTAAAGTCAAAGTCAAATGTCAAGGCAATTAGACATGGTAAAGTCCTTGACAAGAAGTTGAAGACGTCAACCAACATGAGGTCGACACACAGACGTGTGGCGATCGACTGAAGAACTAATGAAGGTTGACTGATAGTCAACTGGTAATACAACTTGGAGTCGAATGTAATAAAATCCCAAGATTTGTGGGATTTGTAGCCAATGATTTGCATGGATCTGTAACCATTTTTGGGAGCCAAGTCTTTCAGATTTTACCTGTTGTAAACGGAGATGATTTTAGGGGATAAATTTCTCTCATGGGATAATTTTCCATGGTTTTTCCCAAAAAAAGATTCGCTATTATAAAAATGATTTGCCCAAATTCTACAGGATAAAATTATTTTACCTTAAAAAACACCAAAAATTTATACAAACTATATAGAATCCTTAGAAATTTGAATATTTTACAAAAACATCGCCAAACATTTATAGTTTCCATATGAATGATTACTAATATTCGCCAAGGTTTCTACATTTTAAAATAAATTTACATCCTTAAAATTATCCCTAGTTGTAAAGCCTATAAAGAGGCGTTTTGTAAGGTCGTAAAGTCTAATGAATGAATAAATCATAGGATATCCATTCTTTAGAGAAATCTTTAGATATAGCTTGCAAGTCATGCGAATGCAAGAAAGATTGGCTACAAGGTTTTTCTTGCGCAGGAAAGAGGGTATGATGTCGATTGTGTTTTAGGTGTGGATCAATGTTATACATGTAACCTTTTAGTCATATTGAATAAGAAAAAAAGAGAAAAAAACACTCAAGGAATGTTGGTTTTCCCGGTTTGGGTTTCTAGGGTAAAATATCTGTGTACTGTGTGATTGCTTTGTCATTTACATTCTTGAAAGATATTCTTCTCCTCTACTAGGTTTAGTGTGGAAGTGTATCTCATTTCCTGAAAAGTGGTATCAAATTCGTGTTATGATTAGACGAGTTTATCAGATCTTGATTTACCAATATTGAATATGAGAACTAAACCCTAGGTACAGTAAGAGTTGTAAGTCATAAATTGTGTTAAATATTGTGGTAAAGAGTGGCAAGCAGTTCAAGAATAGAGATAGAAAAATTCAATGGACATAATTTTGAGCTTTAGTATATTAAAATGGAAGATATTCTTGTAGATAGAGAATAATGGACATTTTTCTATCCAAGTACCTTGCCGAGAGGAATGTCGACGTAAGAATGGGAGAAAATCCAAAGAAGAGAAAGAAGCATTATTTTTCTTTGTCTTGCAGATTCGGTACTATTGAATRTCTCAGGTGAAGATTTAGCAAAGAAATTGTGGAACAACTTGGGAAGGTCATACCAGTCAAAATATCTAGTAAATAAGTTGTTTCTCAGGATGAAACTGTATCTTTTGAGAATGATTGATGGCAGTTTGGTGACTTAGCATTTTTTTAACACCATTTTAAGTCAATGATCATTTGTGAATATTAAAATCATTGAGGAGGATAAGTGTATAATCCTATTATTTTATTTTATAAACTCCTGGGATAGATTAGTTGTGGCTATAAGGAGTGTTATTCCCATTTTGTGGATAACTAAGGAGATTATGTATTGAGGCTCTCAAGTTGCAAATATGGAGTACTAAGAGACTAAATCACCAACAATATCCTTTTGCACATATGGATACCCTTCTCACCACCATAAAGGTCACATATTTTTAAATGGCATCCACCACATCAGTTGGCTTTCAGAAGGAAGTGGGCCTTTCTCCATGAGGTACAAGTCAATATTATGGTGAACATCATTTCAATATTTAAGGCATTTAAGTATGTTGTATGTTAGATTGTTGTAGGTTTCATGATATATGCTTGGACACTATGCCCTTTTCCTTCTTCACCTTGGTGGTTGAAATTGTTCCCTAGTAAGTGGTCTTTCTTGGGGATGGATTTTCTACTAGGAACTCCCTTGAAGATCCATCGTACTGTTCCCATCCATACTTACCACTATCCATAAATATTTTCCCCCATTTCCTTATCTCTTGGTATTTTAGGGTGTATTGACCCAAGAAGGGGTTGTCCCTCATTATATGGTAATAAGGGGCTAAATAACCAAAGGGATTGCTATTGGGTAAAAGATAAAATCCTATGTATGAACCTTTTAGATTATTTTCCCAAGGATCACCCAAGAAATCAATGAAACATTTATCTTTGAGAAAAGGGGGACCCACAAAAAATATTATTAAAAATGATTAAAAGTTTAGTTGGAGGATAGGAGGTCTCATCACGAGCCTCCCTATCATGTCCATGAATATATAGTGGTATGAAATTAACATTAGCTGGTCACCAAGACAAGGTAATGGCTCTCAGTTGCATGGCTGAGAAAAATGGGGTCTCATCACAAGGCAACCTTCTCATTTCCACTAGGTGTTTATGGGTGACACTGCCATCATATGGACACCACGCTAGGGCAGTGGCCTTCAAACTTTCCTTGAATTTGTGAAAGAATCAAGGGAAAAGTAATGAGATTGTAAATAAAAAGTGCATTGCGGAAGAAGGTACCACACACCCTCTACAAAGGCACCCATGAATGAGACACTACGATCTCTTGTATCTCATGAGCCCTATTTCCATTGAGTCTTGACCCTAACCACTTCACCCAATTTAAATGGATTAGAGAGGGATATCTTGGAAACTCTCCTTGACCTAGGGTAAGATCTACCTAATAGGACACCACATTAGCCCTCACATATTCAATATTGACAAGTTTCATAATGTATTTGAGCACTTAATTTTTTGACATAGTGATATCTCATGCACATGATTAGGTGGATAATTTATTGATTGGATTCATTTATCATGATTTTATGACTTGATTTCCTTGGAGGGCATGCTTACTTTTCCTTGAATGACCTAGTTGGTGGATAGTTTTGGAAGAACAAGCCTAGCTTGGGCTTCCATGGGGCTTGAATCCCACAGGTGGATTCCAAGGGCACGCCTGCCAGATGAGAGAGATCAAACTTTGAAGGCCTAGAAGATGACTTGGAAGACATAAACTAGACCCCACATGCCAAACGTTTTTCCTAGAAGAGGAAAAACGTCACCTCTAGAGGCATGACACGACCTAGAGAGTTATCCAAGAAATTCAGTTAGGGTTTTTGCATAAAAATGTGATGTCAAGAAGATGATGGAAATGAAATAAAGATAGGAATTACGAAAAGGATTGTAAGTCGAGGGTGGTGGAATTCAGTACAGGATCCAACGAGAAGTAGATGATTGAGAGAAAGACAAACCTAGAAAAGGGAGGTGATGTGTACTTGATATCGACCAGTAAACAGTCAAATCAAGGTGTTTGGTTGACCGAATTAGGATCATCCAACATATGACACCAAATAGAGAATGGTTCTACGAGTATGAATGATATGATGGAGGTGATGTGTTCTTGGGGGATGACTCGACAACCAAAATTGTCAGACGAGGAACAATTCGATTGATACTGTAGGATGGGAGTAAAACAACCTTTCCATGTGCGCTACACATTCCAAGTTTGGAAAGAAATATGACATCAGTCAGTACGATGAGTGATGTTGGGGTACACACTCTATTTTAGAAGGATTCATACAATATGGTTAGAGGTGAAATGGTCTTAATGAAAGGAGTTCCAATTGGAAACCTATACAAGTTGTTAGGGAATGTTGACTCAACTGGATGCATCAACATCATTTCTCCTGAAGTTGACTCGACTTCAACTCAACTTGACCCGAATTGGGATGAGTCAGTACAAACCGATTCAACAAGACATGATAACATCGACCCAACCAGGATATGAAATGAGAGGATAGAACACATTGGAGAAGAAGGACTTTGAGCTATGCATAGAAAAGGTATGGTCGAATTTTTTCCTTAATGTGGTTGAGAAGTCGACTTTTGTGAACATTTCATATATGGAAAACAAAGTTGGTTGAGGTTTCCATTTAAAGAAACAAGGGAAAATGAGATTCTAGAATTGGTGCATTGTGATGTGTTTGGCCCGGTTTCAATGCCTTAACTTGGTGGATCCCTGTATTATCTCTCCTTCATAAATGATTTTTCTAGTAAGACATGTATATATTTCCTAATTAAGAAATCATAGGTTTTCAAGAAGTTTAAAGAGTTTAAAGCTCTTGTAGATAACCAGATAGATAAGAATATTAAGCTGATGAGAACTATCAATGGCGATGAATTTTGTGGAAAACAATTTGATCAGTTTTGTAAGAAGTGTGTAATAGCAAGAAAAAATACCACACCATATACCCCACAACAAAATGGATTTTTTGAGAGAATGAACAAACTGTTGATGGATAAGGCAAGGATCATGCTCAATGGTGTTGGGATCACACAAGAATTATGGGCAAAGGTAGTCAACACTGCACGATATCAGGTGAATATGTCTCCTTTGTCGGTTTTAGTCAACACAACTCCACATGAGGTATGGTCTGGTAAGAATCCTTCAGTTATTCATATCAAAGTATTTGGATGTGATGCATTTGTGCATGTTCCCAAGGAAAAGAGGAGTAAGATGGACAAGAAGGTAGTCAAATGTATTTTCATTGGGTACAAATAAAGAATGAAAGGATATAAGATCTGGGATCCTACATCAAGGAGAATAGGGTATAGTTGAGATGTGGTATTCAAAGAAGTCAGAGGTAAGTCTGAGCCTGAGAAATTTTTTCACACCGAGAATAATATCGTGACAATGCAGTTTGAACTAAGGAACTTAGAACATGATTCAGATGAGTTGACTAAATGTAAGGAAGAGGTGGAACAACATACTTCATTCATAAGGAGGTAATAAAGAGTAGGAAAACTAGTTGGAAGGTATAGTCCTCCTAAATTCTATTCAACATTCATGCTAATTATCATCGATGATGAGCCCAAGTCAGTTCGTGAGGCATTCGACTCGACATAGGGTAAACTATGGAAGGATGCCATAGTCAAAGAGATGGAATCCTTTCACAAGAATGAAACATGGGATTTATTCAAGTTACCTAGTGGAAGAAATCTTGTCGGTAGTGTTAGCACTAAGAATCACCCTCAGACTATAAGAGGATAAGCCCAATACCAATCAAAATGTAAATGTATTAAATTGGTTTGCGTAGGTGGATCAACAATACTTTAAAAAAAGGAAAAGACAAAAAATATCACTGCAGATCAGTGATAGACCATTTGGATATGGAGTCATAAACAATCTTCTCATTGAAGGCATTTAAGCTCCCTATCAGGCAAAATATTTATATAATGATGAAGAGAAGAATAAGATAATAACATAAAGATGAATATTCACTAAGGAGAGATCCTCTCTGCGAAGAGAATTTAGATGTGTTTGAATACAAACAAAGATAGATACGGAATATTATAGCAGATCCTCTACCGCATCAGGAATCTATCAATCAAAGGAAAATTATAATCCTTAAAATCAACAATTACATCCAGACAAGATGAAAAATAGAATAGAGAACATAGAAGAGAAATCTTATGAAACAACTCATATGAATATTCAATAAAAATACAATTTATAACTACATGCCCCTTCGGCTTACAAGTTGAAATATGCAGTCATAAACAATTCTCAAAAATTCCTCTGGTATTGGGCCAAACCCCCCTCTTTCTACATATCATTCATTTGATTTATTTATAGTAGACATGTCTTGTTGCTTGGGCGCCTCTTCTCTAATGCCGTATGTCTTATCTTTTCTATCTTATTCCTTCTGTCACAAGGAAACTCTAGTCAGTATGGGTCTACAAGAAAAATTGTCGTCTGTGGTACTTCAGACTGACAACCTTTTGTTTCCTCATACAAAAACCCCATGCTTCCATTTAAGGAGGTAGTCAATGATTCAACCACTAATCCTTCTTTCATTGACTGATTTCTCTTCAGGATCAGGACAAGGCCTAATCCCTAGTTTGTTTCCATGCACTTCTCTCAAATCAGACCTTATATAAGCACATGATTGCGGAAGTTACCAATGGCGGTTTGGGTCCACACCGCTTCGACCCCCGCACTTCACCACCAACTTCCATGTACCTCTTTCACTATACCATGGTGTCGATTGTGGGGCCACTCTATAATTTTATCGTTCGAGCATGTTTTGTCCCCACAATGAAGTGTGGTCGTTGATCTGTGTTATCTTAGCTACTGATGGATGAGTGCCTTGTGTCTTCGGCACTTCAGGCGACATTACTTTCTTACCTGTTGCAAAGATCAACGGTTCTTGTTGATTTGAGATTAACGGTCCACA
>JASDQU010306589.1:56993-69838 GCA_032191745.1 Picea mariana | reverse complement strand
AAGTTAGAATATGAAAACCATATTTATGTTATAGCTAGCTTAAAGAAAAAAATCAATATTACTAAAATAGGGAAAAAGTCTTATAAAATTCATAGTGAAACTCACATTGAACAAATCCTATAAAATAGTAGTGGTGTGAAAGAAAATATACCCCATGTGATGACTTGTTTTGACTGTTTTCAACCATCTTTCCAAATAAAACAAAATTTGAGTTATAAGTGAGAAACTATAATTTTTATTTCACATTTTCTTGAATAAATTGATATTTTGAATTCCAAAAATATCAAATATATATATATATATATATATATATATATATATCAAAGTTTGAAGAGTTACACCACCAAATACATAGGTTCCACATCCATTTTAGGATGATAACAAAAACTAAGACATTTAACTCCAAAATTCTGGACTCTAAGCCATCGCTTTAAGATAGATCACTTCATACCTACAATTCAAACTTGCAAAAAAAATAGAATTCAAAAATAAAAAATTTATAATTCAAACATGCAAAATAAAACAAAATTCAAAAATTAAAAATTTACAATAAAATTTATGTACAAATTTAAAATAAAATGTACACATGTACCATTTTATATCATTTTAGATTTAGATAAATAAAACAAGTTGTGATTAAAGAGAAATTGGCATACATACCAAAAGAATTAAGTCTCATTCTCCAACATACTCCTTTCCACCAAATATAATGTAAACATATTTTACACCAAATATAATTTAGACATCTGTAACAATAAAAAGCAATAATAAAAAAAACAAATAACAGATATTAGCATATATGCTTTAACTAATATTAAATAAACAATAAGAAATAATAAGATACCCAAGCACACTTAAACATATTTAATATTTTCCTTCACAGAGTTCCAAAACTTCCAAAATAGTTACTCTCCACATTAAGCATACATGATTTAAACAATTTGTAAAATATTATCTAAAATATTAAAAAGATTTAAAGAGAAAAATTGTGTGCTTGGTAAAAACATTTGTGTTCATAACTTTAGATAATAATCTGAAAATAAATATATAACTGTGTATGAAAGAAGTTCACAAATCTCCATATTAAGTCATTCTTCCAATGAAATACTTATCTCCTTGTGGATAAAGTCCCAAATCCTTCAGGTGAAATTCTTATCCCTGGTGATGTTATTTGATCTTATTTATTCAGCAGTAAAATACTAATCTCCTCAGCAGTAAAATACTTCTCTCCTATACTGCAGTGGTCATATAATCAAATTTCATAATGCCCTTCCAAATTAAAAGACTTGTAAATCTCCATATTAAGTCATGCTTCCAATAAATTACTTATATCTATGAAAGTTCACAAATCTCCATTTTAAAAACCATTCTTCCATAAAATACTTATCTTCTCTTTCTGTGGTGGAATATATGTTCTCATATAATTTTTCATGTACATGAAGAAACCACAAATCTGCACATATATTAAGTCATTCTTCAAAAACCATTTAAATATTTCATCTTTGGGATGTATTCATATTACATATAATCAAATTCTCTTTGAAATTATCTGTGAGTTATTTCATATATACAATATGTATGAGCTAGCTCACAGATACAATATGTGTGAGCTAGCTCATAGATACATATGTGTGAGCTAGCTCAGATATACATATGCATAGCATATTTGTAAATCTACTTGAATGTTGGTTTTTGTGGTTAGTAACCAATTTGATTAAGAGTTTGACAATACCTTGGCTAGAAGGAATTCACATCACTGTATGTAGAAAACACAAATGTCCATACTATGTCATTCTTGGACAAGAAAGCAAGGAATACAATCGAATAAAATTTAGAAACTTCCCCTTTGCCGATGTGGGATAGATTATGTTCTCAAATAATCAAATGTTCAAGTTCAAAATTAGTTCTTCATCATGATCTAAAAATAAATAAGTTTGAATGTACCATTTAAGACAATGATAAGATTATATAGGGGTTCTATATATTTCAAAATAATTGATCAAAGAATTGAATAGGAAAGGCTAAACTAAAAATTTGAGAAAACAAAATTTTGATAAAAGTAAAAAATATAAGCTTATTCAACATAAGCTTGAACACTTCTATATAAAACCCTAACATAAAAGCAAATTAAAACTCACTAATGTGAAATGAACATACATTTATCAATCGTCATGAATGGACGCATCCTTCCCAGGTATGTTTTCTTCCTTCGATTCCTCCTCAATCCCAATCTTCCTCCCAAGTACTCTCTTCTCCACATTACCCTATATAACGCATTTCAAATTTGAAAATTTGAAAATTAAATTTAAATGATTTGAGCACATTAAATTTTAATGAGTTTAACACATTAAATTTAAATGATTTTAACACATGCAATGACACCTGTAAACTCCCACCCTCTTCAAATTCTCCCAATGAGAATTGAGACAAGCCTGCCCAAGTAGTAGGAGATGGAATAGGGATCCATGAACAACACAACTAAGAACTAAATCTAGGATTCAATGTGTTCATATTTATACAAAATTATAAATATTGTTGATTTTATTCAAAAGATTGGAGATTGGACAACTAAAGTGGTCATCCGTGGATATTAGAAAACACATACACCATTCAACCCATCCAAATTTAAACTTGTGGAATCAAGTCCCCTATTTACTGAAGATTCATTTAACATATCTCCAAACTGCAATTATTGACAATAAAAACTCAATTATTTCTATAGATACAATGATATGTATCTAAATCTAGAATTAGAAGGAAACTATCCTAAAATGCATAAAACATTTACTAACTAGAACACATACCAATATGTTGTTTGGGTCATAATTCTGAATGAGATTCTTCCAACCATCGCATAATTTTTTTTCATACTCCTTAAGATATTCTACTGACATGGTATCTAACTCCACATCTGTTTTATAAACAAATATGGCCCGAGAATCGGCTTCCACTCGCTGACGGTTCAAGCCAACATCAACACCATAAAAAATCATTTCCAAATTTTCCCCGATTGCATTCCTAGCCTCTTTGCCAACCTACAATGAAGCTCACAACTCTGAATATCAATAAAATACCCCTATTGGGAGAGATACTAAAGGTCGTGCAGGCCTCTGCAATGCCACATTTCGATATGCCCTTCTTCGATCATATGTCTATGATTTACCAGCCCGATAAGAATCAGACGATAGACTAGTATAATTAGGGTGCATGTCCATGAAAAAATTTGCATAAAAGTGTCTTTCAAAATAATGTGGAACCTCATCGTTCCAGGGAAATTTCTCATAAGCTGCCAAAAATCTGTTATACATATGTCCTGCAATGTTGGGGTTTTTAAAATATTGCACCTTCAACATCTTCTTCTTTGGCCCATCTGTGAAATTGAACATAGAAATTGCGTTTCCTTTTGAAAAATTATTTTTTATGGCGTCCCATTTATCAGGGCCCATCATCTCTGACTTTCGTCTCCTCATTCGATCAATAAAACTATCAGTGGTTGGCCCCATATTTTGATATGCATCCATAAAGTTTTGCAATGAATGAAAAACAATACGCAATCTTTGTTTACTCTCCTGAGGGAGTTCCAAGACCTCGAAATCATTTTCCAACCTCCTTTTAACACCTGAGCATCACTCAAGGTTCATTTCTTAAGTAATCCATTCCTAGGGAAGTTCATCACCAACATCTGAAGGATAGGTGGACGTAGGCATGCAATATTATGTTTCTTGATAACGCGGCCTCCTAAATCCGCCTTCACCCTCTGCACCAACATTAGAATCTTCGTGACACCCACTCCCTCTTTCATTGTCATACCTTGCTCTAAAATCATTGTATACACACACAATTGAAAGTAATTACAACATTTAACTTGACAAAAATTTAAATACACAAAAAATACAACAAAAATAAACAAAATCAAAAAAAATTGCCAAAAATATTCTCTTATCCAGAGGTATTCCCAACACTATGATGTGTAGGAGTATCAATGCGCAAACTATATAATAAGGCTTCATCCATAGAACTTTCTTGAGCACATTATGCAGTTGATCTATTCACAGACTAGTTTGATAATCTCCTCTAACGAGATTGTCGTTGGTCACTCGGAGTCTCAATCGATGAAGAGGTTCATCTTTTTCCTTCTTGGGAGGGCCTAGAGTGTTTGCAAGGAATGTTTGGAGACTCTCATATCTACATATCGCCTCAATATATATCATTTGGAAATTCATGAAAAGTTAATGACAAGACAAGTACGAGTTAATATCTCCAACATTCACAAAAAAATATTATGAAGAAAGAAAAAACATAAGAAAAAATTAATAGAAATGTTATTTATGTTAAACACAATTATAATAGGGTGATGCAGAACTCCGATACCCATGCCAATTTCAAATATATTTTGGTTTTTTACTATTAGCACAAATAACCTTGGTAAATCTACAAAAAATGGAAACAATATTTAGACAAGCGCATATTATTTAGCTCCACAATATGAGTTGCGGACATCTGCATCTTTGAGAATGAGTCCTCATTTGAAGTTAGGGAGACTGAATGTGTCCAAGTGACTAAATCCCATTTATTCTCTTTGCAAGTTTCTCCCCACACAAAGGATATTTAGAGGTTTCAGACAACTTTCAGGATCGCTTTGGGAGAAACCATGGATTAAAAAAGTAAAGAGGCATGGATTGAAGGATATACTTGAGAAGTACCAGTTGTCATGATGCATTGATCATTCTGAAGAACCAATTATAAAATTGCTTGTTCATTCAGGATAGGAGGTCATCCCATGATGAATTTTATTGTTTGTTTTCAATGAGAAGGAACCGATATATTTTGATGGAAGAGAGATCCTTTGGAATCCACATATCCTGTAGATGTGAGCTTGTACAATAGAGGTAGTGTGAAAGAAAACAAAATGAGACTGATCCTTGGCTTCTCTGGCTGTAGACTGATCAATGAGCATATTGTCATCAACAAATTGTTTATGGGATATGGGATTCTCCTCATCGTCAACACACAAGACTTCATTTTATTTTCTACCATAGTCATTTTGATGGCTCTACCAGGATGTTCATCCATCAATATGAACATGAAGGTCGGGAGGGGATCAATATTCCTGACACCATTGGAGGGGGAGAAAGTAGAAGGGGAGTAGTTGACCAAGATTTAAAAGTAAGAATGAAAGGTAAGGGAAAGTAATAATTTGATCGAGGAATTTAGACATCCAATTTTAAGAGCATACCGAGGGTTTTGGAAATTTGCAGACAGTGGATTCAACAATGTGGAAAGGATAACCCAATCCAAGATTTGCCTCCTCTCCACATAGATGACTTTAGTGATGATTCTGTAGACCATGTTACAGAGGGAAACTAGGTGAAATTTGTTGGGTTTTTCCACCTTGTCTTCCTTCGAGATGAAGGTGAGGAAGGTTATATTTAGATTTGGGATAAAATTGGAGTGAAGGTGGGAGTCTTATACTAAGGACCATGTTTCCTAAGTGATCGATTCTTGAAGCCACCTTGTTTTGGTCTCTTCTACATTTGTTCTAGGTGTGAATTTCATTGATGGTTGAGGGATTGGATGGTATCAATAAAGGACTGGGAGTCATGGTCGATCCTTCTTATTCCTCCTTTATTTTCATTCAGAGAGATAATTATGTTGAAGTATCCACCAATAAGCCAATCATCATTATTTATGATGGGGTTGTAGTTGTTGAATGGAGTCAATAAAATGAAGCTTGTCAGGGATAGAGTTGGGGCCACAAAAATTAGTGAGAAAATGAGTTTGATAGGACCATACAAGCTGGAAGGGATTTGTGAGGAAGCGCTTGGTGGTAAAGAGGTTGGAAAAGGTTATATTAGTAGGTTTCTAGATAAGTGCAATGCCTCCAGCTATTTAATGTGCATATAAGGACATAGCTTGGGGTCCCTACTAAATGCAAGAGGAAAGGGTTTGAAGAAGGACTTGGAGGCATTTAGTTTTTTGTATCATTACTATAAAGGGATTTTCCTGGAGGATTTTTTGACTGAGAAGCACGTGCCTGGCTTTACCATTAAGGTATTTGATATTCCAAGATATGACCTTCATGAGGAATGTGGGGGGTTGGGTAGGAACTTATCTTTCATCAAGGTAAGACATCATGAGTTAACCAAAAACTCTCTCAGATATTTAAGAAGCTATTTTTTTTTTCTTTTCCAACCTATTTTTCTTGTTCTCTAGGTTTTTTATGTTAAGCAAAGGAAGAGGATTTAATTCTTGTAGAAGGAACAAAGGGAATACCTTTTTATTTTGTTGTTGGGTTGCTAAGAATTTTATTATGAACCAACAAGTCCTTCAGAAGATGAGCCTATTGCTAAGCGATTGAATTCAAGTATTGATGCTAGTAGGAAGAAGAAATGGACTTTAGGTCAAGATCCCCAAGGTCCATTTCCTTGCCATAGCAATAGAAAGGCAATAGCTTAACCCGTAATGTACCCATATTTTCTACAAGAATTATTTGCTACAGATTTTCTACAGGAATGTACCCATATTATGGAAAAGGACATACATTATTATAAATCTAGGGAATCTGCTCAGGATTTCCCAAATGGGGTGCTTGTCAGCTCATGGAGCCCCATACAAAGTGGCATGCGCTCAAGGACTCTTGAAAATGATGAAAATGCTAAGGTAGTTTCAATCTTGAGTGGGCATCATGAGCTTGTCTAATGATCATCTAATGATCACTATAAGGAAGTAAGTACATTGAATAGGGATACTACTAACCTCTTCCCTATTTGTCCAATTAGAGTTAAAGGTTGGTGTATAAGATATAACATAGTTCATGAAGAAAACAACATAGTTGTTAACTAAAAATGGAAATATATAATAAGAACTAAAGGCAATAGATTAACCTGTAATAGAAGGGGGATAGAGCCATTCCATTACTATGATATCAATAATACAAAAACAACCTAGATTAAGGTTCAACAAGGTGATATCATGTTACCTATTTACCATAATCAATATGTATTGCGATATTAATCTTATCTCTTATTAACTACATGGGATGTCACTAGAAATCAATGGCGCTAAGTATCAATACCTGTATGACACTTGTATGTGATTCCAATGCTTGTGTAAATACAAAGGGTAATAGATCACCATTTTCAACTAGTATCTGATCCAAAGGGTAATAGAACATTATCTTCAAATAAATGTTTATGTAAATAAAAATGGTAATAGATCATTAACAAGGGTCTTTCAAAGGGTATATACTCTTATACAATACATATGAGACCTAAAGCAATGGAATCAGCTTCATATCTTACTCATATGATCTATGTGAATATTACAATATAGTTAAGAGTGTAGAGTCTCAATCTAAAGTATAGACCACTAATCACAAGAATTGTTGAATCATTTGACTTTATAAACGGAGATGAAAGTTCAAATTGCATTTTTTACTTTCTTGAATGAAGACGCAAGTTCAAATTGCATTTTATACTTTTTTTTTTGTAAGTAAGAGTTGTATAAAAATCCTTCCAAAAATAAGAGTTACAAAATACATCCAGAGGTATGGACTGTAATAACTGAACTTCCCCAAGGGAAAACCAGTTCAGTTAGCCAGTAATAGTAAAGGCACATGTTTTAAGCTACCAGTATTAGAAATGATAAAACTTAAACATAAAAAATTAAACAAATAAACATCATATTGAGCATGG
This sequence comes from Picea mariana, assembly GCA_032191745.1. Classification (NCBI taxonomy): domain Eukaryota; kingdom Viridiplantae; phylum Streptophyta; class Pinopsida; order Pinales; family Pinaceae; genus Picea; species Picea mariana. The sequence goes on along the minus strand of JASDQU010306589.1, from coordinate 62,144 downwards.
TCCTGGCCTCCATGGGGCAGAAGAAAGTCAAACATTTGGCTAAAATGACATAAGGACACCTATGTCGGTCATGCGGTTGGCCTAAAGCATGGCCACATGAACTAGGAGGTGGTGAAGGTCGTCGAGTCCACAACTTCCTCTTCGACAATTGTCCCCCCCACTCCATGTGCTCATGCATGGCAGCGCCTATGTCGGCCTCCTCCCTTCCGACTTCGTCCAATGTACCATTCTCTTCCATGGCCTCATGCATGGTCATTTTTGCGTCGACGTCATCCCCAGACACTTCCTCTTCAACAAGTGTACTTCCCTTATCCATGGACATGTGCATGGCAAGGCCCGAATCGTCTTTGTTTCCAACCCCTGTATCATCTGCTCCTCCATCCCCTGAGTCACCTCTATTTCCTTCTGTTGTGGCTACGCCTACTCCTAGTGTAGAGTGGTAAACCCCTTGCAAAGTGGAGAGAATTTGTAGGAGCACTGAGGCCTTTCCATCCATGATCTCCAGTCGAAATCGGAGGTCTTCCAGGCCTTGTCGCAGCTCAAATACCAGACCCTCTACGATAGCGAAGATGTCCTGCAATTGTGAGTCTGGTACTAAGTCAGAAAAGGAGTGAGGCCTTGGTTGTGGCCCCAAGATATTTGGTGTCGGTCCTAGGTGAGGCCGACTGGAAGAGTTTCCTTGCCGACCAGGTGCACTCAATAGTGAATTTGGTGGGATTATAGGAGGTGGTAATGAGGATGAGGCCAAGTCTAAAGAGGGCCCTGGGTGGAAACCCAATGAATTGTTAGAGAGGGAATTCCATTCCAGCCGAGTAGCAGAGGGTGAGGAGAGGACAAGGAGGTCACTAGGAACTTGTCATGACTGTGACAGAGAGGAGTGTGAAGAAGATGAAGAAGGTGATGAGTTAGGGGATGGTGCAGGCGATAGTCTCAAAGCCACTTGCGACCGGCTTGGCTGCAGGCTGATTTGCGCCTTGATTTTCCTCTTTTCCTTGGCATTCCAGTGGCACTGAGGGGGAATGCAGGCGCAGGGACAAATAAAAGGTAATGGAGGTGTAGCTGGAAGCAATGTAGGTTGCAGGGGATATCAGCAAAGGGAGGGAACCTCTACAAATGAAACTGGCAGAAGGCATGGCGTTGAGGTAGCTGAAGGAGGCAAAGGCGCATGCACAGAGTAAATTAGAATTCATGGCATTGTGCCATCGAAAAGACAACAAGTTGAGGCCAGGTCCACAGAGAGTAATGGTTATTGGGTCATCATGAGCTAGGATTAAATGCATGAGGGTGGAAAGATGGTGTGCCACACTCCTATCACATGGCCATCACCATTATTTTTTCTTCACACCCCCTCTGGATGGAATTTGTCCCACACTAGCACCCCATCTAGGGGACTGTCACTGGATTTAGATTTTGCCTTGAAATGCTAGAGGATGGGATGAGTCAGATTGATGTAGGTTTGGCAGAGGCGCTCTGGTCCTTCCCAGTTCATTCCAACATTAGCCAGCTCATCAGTGACCTGATTCACCTTTATCCTTACCTCAGAGGGGATGAAGGCTTGATTGGGTTGAAAGAGATTCACAATTGTCCCCAGTCCATGAGATAGTCACTAGGAAGGAAAGATTCTCTCTGGATCAATTCCATTTAGGATTTTTCCAAAGAAATTGATATTGATTAGTGAGTCTCCCTCCACACTCAGCTTGGTGAGGTTGTTCTCAATTGCTAGTTGCAAACCTCTAGTAAGCCCCCATAGCTCTACAACATTTTTCATGGTGTGGCCTAAGTTGCCCGATTTGATGAGAAGAATGTTCCCCAGGTTGTTTCGGAAAACCACTTTGAATCCTGCTGCCCCTGGATTACCTTTGGATGCTCCATCGAAGTTGAGTTTGATAAATCCATTCGACAGGGGATACTAGTGTGTGGGGATGCCCCTAAAGTTCTGAGTTAGAGGAGGGAGGGGTGGGCCCTAAACTGGGTTGAAATTCTAATGACTCAAGAGGCTTTTCTCCTGAATTGGAAAATTTAGGTCCATTTCACTCCAATGTTGTACCCTGATTATTTATGGAATATTTCCACAGCTTTGATTCCAACAATGTTGCCAGGGGAGTTGGTCATTCTTGAAGATCCTTCTGTTTCTTTCCTTCCAAATTTTCTAGAGGATGAGGACTAGGACTAGTTGCAAAATGCGGTTGAGAATAGGTGACTGAAAATCCACATATCTCCACTCTGCAATGGTGTCGTTGATGCTATCCCTTTTGCAGTCCGAAGTACACATGATTATCGTACATTGATCCCAGACTTGACTGGTATAGGGGTAGGTGTTAAGGATATGATTCATTGTTTCCACCTCTTCCCCATAGAGCATGCATATGGATGGGCCAACAAACCCCCTTTTTGTTACGTTATCCTAGGTGAGAATGTTTGCATGCGTGACCAACAAAAGGAAAAGACTGATTTTTGGCCAATGATTTAGGGACCAGATTTTGTTCCACACTTTCCTTGGAGGGAAAAGATTGAAGTATGTCTTGATGGCATAGGCCTCTTGTGTGTTGAAGGTGCCCTTCAGTGATTTCCCACATCATAAGATGTCCTCGCCTACTAGAACGGGAATTTTCCATGCATTGATTGTGTTGAGCCAGGGTTGAAGATCCACCTGTACCTCTATATGCAACTCCTCTTCCATTGATTTCTAGCATCTCCAGGTGGTTTCCATTGGGTTGTCCTTCCAGTAGTCTACCAATTTTTTCAGTCCCGTCTACATGGCTGGAGTGTTGAAGTTGTTAGCCCAGGATTATTTCTCCAAAATAGGTAATTATTGCCATGAATCTTTCAAGAAAATTGATGGTTGACCATTTCTAATATCCCAGAAGGCGTGATTCATTACAAGATGTTGATTATTCTTGGCTATCATCCAAAATAGGGATCCTGGGTTGTCTCCATTCCATCTGATCACATTTCTTTCCGCCATGTTAGGAGTGTACTTTATTCTCTAGAGGTCTTGAGGCCTTTTCATCCATCTCCACCAGATCTTAGCGCTCTGGATTTTGTTCATGGTTAAAGGGTCCCTTAATCCCAGACCGCCTTGAGCTTTGGGTCTGTAGATCTTGTCCCAACTGATCAGTGCCAACTTTATTCCTATTTTGAGGCCCTGTCAAAGAAAGATTCTCTGCAAGGTTTTGATAGCATTATGGAAAAAATTAAGGGTGGTGATGGCTGAGAAGGTATAAACAGGCAAGGCGTGAAGCACATCCTTGAGGAGAATGAGGTGGTTGGGGAGATTGAGAACTCGATAGGTCCAAGAGGTGAGTCTTTTTTAGAAGGAGGAGAGGAGGTTTTCCCACGAACTATTCCTAAGGGCATTGTCGAAAAGGGGGATACCAAGGTATTTGGATGGAAGGGAGCTTTGGGTGAAATCCAATATTTTAGAGATGTGGCGCTAAATCAGAACTAGGGTGTTGAAAAAGAAGATCTAGGAATTGTCTTTGTTAATGTCCAGGCCTGAGGCATCACATAAAATTTGAAGGATGGAGAGCAAGGAGTGGGCCTCCAAGACTGTGGGGGAGCCCATCATCAGAGTGTCATCAAAAAATTGGTTGTGAGATATTGAAGGATTGATGTCATGCAGTGGAAGGCTTGCCAACTCTTTGTTCACTATGGCAACCTGAATGGAGAGACTGAGAACTTATACCATGATAATAAAAAGGAAAGGGGAAAGAGGATCGCCTTGTATGACTCCTCTGGAGGGGGAAAATGGATGGTAAGGGACCTCATTGACCAAAATTTAAAAGAAGGCAGAGGAGGTGAGGTTGAAGATCCAATCGACCTAAGAGGGGTCAAATCCAAAGGCAAGGAGCATTGCACACATGGACTCCCAACTTAACTTGTCAAAAGCTATGGAAAGATCTAGTTTTAAGAGAATACCTGGTGTGCGGGTCTTCTGCAGGGAGTTTATCACTTTGTGCACTAAGATAACACTGTCCAAAATTTTCCTACCTTCCACATAGTCTAACTTTTCTGGAGAGATGATCAAGGGGAGGATAGGATTAAGTATTCTTGTGATAACCTTGGTTAGAATTTTGTATATGACGTTGCAGAGAGTGATTGTCCTAAATTGCTTAGGATAATTGATGTGCTCCTATTTTGGAATAAGGGTGAGGAAATTTGTGTTGAGGGATGGAAGGACCTGCCCTGAGACCATGGAGTCTTCGATGATTTCCCATAACTCCTCCCTGATCATTTTCTAGCAGTGATGGAAGAATTCATTGGAGAAGCCATCCAGTCCCGGAGCCTTCCCTTTGGGGGTGTCCTGTAATGCCTGGTTGACTTCCTTGAGAGTGATGGGACAAAGTAGAGAGACATTATGTTCCTGCGTGATTAAGATCGGTATGTGCTGCATGACCTTGGTGATGGCTTGAGATTTGTTCTTTTGAGGTTCTATCAAGATATTTTTGTAATAGGCTACGACTTTCTCCTCTGGGTCCTCGTGGGATTGAATGATTTGTTAATTGTTGGAAATTAACTATGTGATGTGATTGGTGTGTCTTCGTTGAAGGGTGGACTTGTGGAAAAACTTGGTGTTTCGGTTGCCCTCCTTGAGCCATTGGATGTGATATTTTTGTCACCACAGGATCTCTTCTTGGGCTTTCCTTTCTTCCAGTTGTTGGCCTATTGCTACTTCATGTGCCTTGAGGTATTCAGAGATCCCTTTCTCTTGGATTTGTCATTGTACAATGCTCATTTGGTTCATTAGTTTCTTTTGGGCCTCAAAGATGTTGCCAAAGGTGCGTGTTTTCCAGATCTTGAGTTGCTTTTTGAAATTTTTAAGTTTTTGCTGGAAGAGGTACACCTTGGAGCCATAAGGTACCTCCACCTCCTTCCACCAAGAATGGACCTTTTGTTGAAATTCTGAGTGGCTAAGACATAACAGTTAAATCCTGAAGGGTTTTCTGCCCGGGGTGGTTGGTATGTCCAGCCATAGCTGGATAGAGTGGTCTGATCCATGAATATCTAGTATGGTCACCTCCAGTGTTATGCCTTCCAACATGAGGGAGTCTGAGAGTAGAAAATGATCCATCCTGCAAGCTATTTGATGATTTCTTGTTCTTCAGTTTGTCCAGGTGAAGGTGCCATTGGAGGTTTCTAAGTCAATGAGGT
>JASDQU010306589.1:45421-56893 GCA_032191745.1 Picea mariana | reverse complement strand
TTTGTGAGGTAGCCTAGTTTGTTGGAGCCGATGAGTCGATAGGCTGCGGAGATGGACCATTTGATTGTGATTTTTTTTTCCAAAGTGACTAAGCTTGGATTCTAGAGTAGAGCTAGATGCCTAACTATGCCTATGGCCACCATCGATATCCCTTTCCCTTTATTCCAGAAGTAGCGGAGAAGCTTTTCCATGTCCTCGGTTGCACACTTTTTTTCTTGGCGCATCATTATGTCTGGTTTCTCTGCTATGATCAGATCTTGTACTAGCTTTTGCTTACTACGACCGTTGAGACCTCGTATATTCCAGGAAATGACATTCATGATGAGGAAGAGGAGGGGAGGGAGGGGAAGTTGTTCGAGATGATATGGATATGACTGGAGTTCACCATGAATTGTCTTATCTCTTGTATGAGATTGATCGTTGATTTCTTTCCTCTTTTCTTTTCGTCCTTCTGAGGTTTGCATTGTTCCTTCTGCGTATTTCCTTGTATTCCCAATCCCGCACTGGATCTAGTGGTGGATCCTATTGAGGAGTCGAGGAAGAAATTGTAGACTTTTCTAATTTGATCTAGGGTATGGTGTAGAGTTTCTGGTGCCGATAAGTGTGTTCCAGATGCTCCAAGTCGACACCTGCCATTTCTTTCTCTTCTAGGTCCATCTCAACATATCCATCCTCAAGTTCTATTTGATCCACAATTTTAGTGTTGGAGTAGGTTGGGGAAGTTGAAAGGTTCATATCTAGGTCTTCCCCTGCTTTCGCTTATCCTGTTGCCGGGGTGTTTTCTCTGTCGGCGTAGCCTCTAAGGCTGATGGGTTCTTCGGTTGATTTTGCAGAATCTCATATTGATTGTTAGTGCTCAGATCTTTGTTTTCCTGGGATAACTTATTCCATCCTCCTTTTTTGCGCTTTCCAAGCACCTGAATGAAGCCATCTTTGTTTTTTTTGGCCTCTGGGTTACCAACTTTGTTTGTTGCATTGAGGGGTAGTCCCTGAAGAGATTCCCATGCTCATGACATTTTCTTCATTGGAACAAAATGTGCTCATAATCAATGGTTTACAGCCAGTCCTCATCGTGATATTCTAGGGAAATATATCCTCAAAGTGGCTTGTCTATATTCACATAGACACAGATGTGCACATAGGAGGCATATCTTCTATGTTTCTTGGCCTCTAAGGATTTTACATACACTACAATGGTGTTGCCTATGCTGGCCAGTACCTCTTCCAACTAGAACTCCTACAACAAGGAGTATAGTCTGATCCATATTGGGGCATGCACAATGTCTTCCATTTCAGGGATAAATTTCTCTATCCAAAACCTCAAGAAGAGCCCCGCTAAGTTGAAAAAATACGGCCCTCTGTCGAAGATGTGATTCCTGTCTTCTAGGTTATGCAGGATAATGGTGAAGAAACCCTTAAAAGCTAGTTGTATATCATAGTTTCCCTTGGGCTTCCACCATTGATGTATCCATTTAATCAGGTCACATTCCGAGGGGCAAAGCCCTAGAAATTTTCCCACTAAGGCATAATCTCTCATATATTGTTTTTGTTCCTCAATCTGGGTTGTGTTGATGATGTATTTAGGGGCTTGTGGTGCTTGGGGAATGAATTTTAACAGTAGCCATGGTCGTGAAACACTTGTTTATATTTCCATTTTCCCTGAATCTATATCCATTTCTTTGTCCTTGAATATTCCCTTGGATAATAACTGTGAGCGAAGATCTAGAGGAGGCTCGAAAGTGGGGCGCCTGGAGCCTCCTCCATTGTTTTCGTTTGTCGTTTCTTTATTGTAGGAGGGTCCTTGAAGCCCTCCCTTTTTTAGATTCATGAAGCCCCTACAGGGGCGGTCATGTGAACCAGAACAACATAAAAGATAACCCTAACCTAGCGCAGCTCTCCCACATACCCAGTGCATTTTCTTAAAAAATTGGGGGACATGGAGGTGGGATTTGATCCACTTATGTGTGCATGGGTCACGATATTATTTAATATAATATATTTTGGTGCAACCACACGTTCGACCACTACCTCAATGTGCCATCATGGCTCCAAGTCAGGCCCTCACGGGAGTTGAACTTTTCCCAACAGTGAGAAACTCCTCGCTTTTCACCATTGGATCCAACCCCTTTGGGCACATTTTTTACTTTCTTGAATTAAGATGCAAGTTCAAATTGAATTTCTGCTATTAGATTTTCATTGTTTTTTGTTGCATATTTCAATGTATCTATTCTGGAGGTTGAGGAAATGACTACAGTGAATATAATACCTATGTTTCACTGTTTGTTTTCTATTTGTTGAGTGCTATATTAACGCATATTTTTCATAACACATTACAATGTAATATGTCATGTAACAAATTACAATGTAATATGTCATGTAACATATTACAACGTAATATGTCATAACATATTACATTGTAATATGTTATAACATATTACAATGTTATAACATATGCACTGATATTAAAATTGAAAACAGATACTATTTGAGTTATAACATATGCATAGATATTAAAACATATGTACAAATATTATACATATGCACAGATATTAAAGTTGAAAACAAAGTGTAAACTGTAAAATGTAAACTATGAAATGTATTTAAAATTGTTCTTTCTTCTAACTTTGTAAATGAGGCTTTGACATGAAATATTGATCCATCTTTTATCAATTTTTCTATCAATGCAAAGTGACTGTTACATATTCGGTGTATTTTTTCTGGAGGTTGAGGGAATGATTTCAGTGAATATACTACCTATGTTTCAAAGTTTGTTTCTATTTGTTGAGTGTTATATTAATGAAGACTCTTCATAACATATTACAATGTAATATGTTATAGTAATATGTCTTAGTGTTCAAGATATAAGAGATAGTTATACCAAAGGTCTGATTTGGATCACATACTTTAATCGAATGGGTTAATATATCACACATATAGAACGATACATTTATTAAGAGTCATCCATTTCAAGTAACTTTTATGCCTGCTACTTCTCTCCCATACTCCTCTTACATTTTTTATCCTATGTCCAAAATTGTTGTTTCCATGATTGCACAAGTCTTAAGTCTAAATTATAGTTTTATAATGGATACCATTGTTTTTGGGTTTCCTAGTAGCCTTCTCACACCTCGAGAATCAATCCTTCATAAAGTTTGACTTCTGTAAGTTCTTGGCAAATACAATGCACCAACAATTTTTAGATTTGGAAGTGATACTCTAATATTACATGTGTAAAAATGAATTTATAAATTGAATTCCTGAAGATCTGAAAATTTTGTAAAATACAGAACGTCTGAAATAAAAAGTTGGACAATTTGAAATTTTTATGAATTTTTTATAAAATATAAAACATTTGAAATGATTGTGACTTGGCCCCCCACTGCCAAGTCACAACCAATTTTAATAAGAGATTATCTATTCACAGAAAAACAGGGCATTTGAATCTAAATCTTTAACACCGGAGTGAAAGATAGTCCATTTGACACTTGGCTAACTACTCAGGTACAGACTAATCACTTAAATTCTTAAACAGTTAACACATCTCACAATTACAAAATTTAAATTTAAATTTAAAACTGCATATAAAATTGCATTACAAAATTTAAATTTAAATTACAGATTTTAAATTTAAAATACATAATTTAAATTTAAATTACAAAATTAAAATGTAAATTTAAAATTGCATATAAAACTGCATTACAGAATTTAAATTACAAAATTTAAATTTAAATTACGGAATTTAATTTTAAATTTAAAATTGCATATAAATGTTAAAATTATAACACATCTAACAAATAACAATTATAAAACAAAGCCTTATAATTAAAAACTTTGTACTAGGTAGTTAATTGGAATGTTATTGGGTTGGGAACTTAAATAATAACCAAGTGCTTAGTTGGAAGTGTTGTAAATATCTTGGTGTAGTGGGCTTGGTAGACCAACCGTTATTCCTAAGTTGTATAAAAATCACGTTTGGCATATGCTTGATTCTACTATTTGAATTATCAAAGTAATGCATAACTTTGCAGTATCTTCTATTAACTGAACATAAACAACTCTAAACCATGCCAATGTGATAGAATATGCAAATAAAATAGAAAAGACTAGGAATAATAAATCGAGCATGACTCCTTTGGTTAATAATTCTTCCTCTGCAATATTTAAACTATCAACAATATTCTAATGTGATGTTTAAAGTCAATTGAAAATTAATGAGTGAAAAATCCAATTATATTAAAAAATAAAATTATGTATTTATATCACTAACAATTATTATTGAGCATGGAGAATAATTATAAGAAATACAAATGGAATTATAAGAAAGACAATCAGAATTGGATTTGAACATGGAGAATAATTATAAAAAATATAATTCTAATTGGATTTAGTTTTCCTAATTAAGAAAATAAATGCTATTTTTTTCATATAGGCATCAAAGGTCGAAGAATAGTTCATCGAAATGTGTGGGAAAGATTGTCCTACATAAATGGCATGGAAAGATAGAATTCTAAAGGTTTTAAAACCATACAAAGATTTCAAATTCACCATTTCCTTGTTTTTATTTCAAATGCAGATTTGTAAATTTTGGACTTATTTCCTATCTTTACATCCTAAATGCATATTTGTAAATTTTAGACTTCTTCCTTATCTTTACATCCCTAAAGTTTCAGATTTGTATATCTTCATATTTAAAAATATAAGCAGAAAATTGTAACATATTTTTTCTCTTGGAAAGTTAACAGATTAGATTCTTATACAAGAAATATGAGAAGAAAATTGGATATGGGTATTTCCTAAGTACATTGATAAATTGTTATCTGGGTGGGGTTAGCGAATTTGGGACTTCGTTCTCTATGTTTTTTCCCTTAAATCCATAGTCCTTGAGGTCGTGTGGGTGATATCACAGTTCACCTATCCAACTTCACTTCTATAATGAGGCATATGAGGATATAAGGGATACCTTTGTCCTACAGAATCAATAAATTCAGAGTTATTGTGAAACTTTGTAAGGATGGTCAAATATGATGGATATGTATTCGAGTGTAGAAGGGATATTAATATCAGAACATAAATCAATTGGAGGGATACTTAGTGGGGACACATGATAGTAATTACCAGAGATGCATTGAAGGAATGCTTGAGACATTGTCAAGAATGAAGGAAGGATTGGTTGTGACTTGGCCATGGGGGGCAAGCCCTGTGGCCAAGCCATTAGCATGCCCATGAATTGGCCATAGGTTTGGCCGCCCGCGGCCAAGTCACAACCCAATTTAAATTTAATTTCCATTTAAATTACTAATAAATTAAATTTAAATTTAAATTATAGACTTACCTGTAGATCTGACCTCCCGTCTGCTCTAAGGACCACTAGCCAACACGACCATGCCAACATGATAGCACCAAACACGTCCACGCCAAAAAAACCGCCAACATGTCTGCGCCAAACAAACTCACTATCACTCACTCACTCAAGAACCCAGTCACTCGCTAAGAGCTCAAAAGACCACAACAATTACGATGTGCGATAAATATATAAAAATGTTTTCAGTCGAAAGTCTGTTTATGCCGAAATCATATTTCAACCAAATAAATATTTCGGCTGAAAGAATATTTCGGACGAATCATTGTTTCGGTTGAAATATCTCTTCAGCCAGAATATCTTTCGACCAATAAAAGGTTACCGGATGAAAAATATTCGTCAAGCTAAAATTCTACAAGAAAATCGAGGGCGTCGTGATGGTACGATTTGATTTGACATTCAAAGGTTCAGTTGAAACATATTTTGGTCGAAAAAAAGAGCTTTCGACCATAAAAAAAATATTAGTTCAGCTGAAAAAAATGTCTTTCGGAATTTTGGAGATCCGATTGTCACGAAAGTGTTACCCACCTCCATGAATTTTCCCATACACTTTTCTCAAGAATATATCTAATAAGTCCAAGAATTGTCATCCTTTTCGTCATCTTTTACATAGTGCATGTCTCTTTGGCCTACCCATTTTACTCTTTATTAATCCTTTTTATGCTTGGATCTTGATTTTGGCACAATGTACTTTTGAATTGCATGTCTTCACATTCCATTTATTATATGTAAAATAAGTAGGAAAAATGCATGTTTTTAACTATGTTAGGTGTGTTACAAAAATGTTGAGGATCCACACTAGAGGATTTATTTGGATCATGTTCTATAGAAATGCTAGAGATCATGTTCTATAATAGTTTTGTGGATCATATTCTACAACGATGTCGCATATTGCATTCTACATGAATTCTACAGATCCCATTTTATAGTAATGTGACAGCTCCCATGCTATAGGTTTTGTTGTGGATCACAAATAGAATGATGTGGATTCAAGTATCCTTCACTTGGTGTGACATGGAATGATGAAATTGAATGTGGATTTGATTCCACTAATTTTAGTAAAAATATTCCTTATATGGATTGATTTTTATCACACAAATAACACAAAATTGAGTTCCTCATTTTGAATATTGAAAGATTATGTAGTTAGGAAAGAGTACAATAGTAATGTATAATTTTCTATCAGACCTTACATCTATCATTCCTGAATATATATATTGTCATAAAAAATTAAAAATCATTGACTCTCAAGAATGTCCTTAGATTGGTTTTCTGAATTAAGATATCTCTTAATTTGTATAAAAGGAAACCTTCATCTTCCATAGAAGGGGATGTAGAGAATGATAAATACTAAGGGAATTCTATAGTATGATAGACAAATTGTTTTGGTAATTCTAAGGTTGTTTATAGAGCATTATCATGCAATATACATGTGTTTGAATTAAGTAGGTAGCTATTGTACCTCTACCAACACCATGATGTACGGAGGCAGGGCCCAGTCAATAAGGAACAAGAGTTGTGTTTTATTTCTTTATGTTGTATTATATTTTTGTAGACCATAGATTGTAGTTGGACATGTTATATCTTTTTACTCTTCCTATTAAGTTGATTAATTTATAATTCAAAGAGTGTTATTTCTAGTCATTGATTATCTCCTCCTAATTGAAGATATAATTCAATACATTAGTTTTAACTAATGTAAGCATATCTTGGTGTGATTCATGTTTAGAGTGTGGTTAGACATCATCATTTATGTATTCATAATTGGAAAAAAAATAAAACACATGATTTATAATTGTTGTAATCATATATTTGTGTGATTAATATTTAGAATGTGATTTATCGTCATCATTTATCTCTTGATAATTGAACAGAGACTTCAATACATGATTTGTAATTGATGTAAGCATATTTTGATGTGTGTGAAAAGTTCCATCTTATCATTTTTAATAATCCTTATATGAATCACTTTAGTACAATATCATGATAGATAAATGTTGGTTTTTTATACTCTTTGTAGTGAAATTCTAGTCGAGGTGGATCGACAACAAGTCAAAGGTTGAGGTCAATCGACCGGGTAAAGTCGAAGTCAAATGTCGAGGCAGTTAGACATGTTAAAGTCCTTGACAACAAGTTGAAGACGTCAACCAACATGAGGTCGACACACAGATGTGTGGCGATCGACTGAAGACCTAATGAAGGTTGACTGATAGTCAACTGGTAATACAACTTGGAGTCGAATGTAATAAAATCCCAAGATTTGTGGGATTTGTAGCCAATGATTTGCATGGATCTGTAACCATTTTTGGGAGCCAAGTCTTTCGGATTTTACCTGTTGTAAACGGGGATGATTTTAGGGGATAAATTTCGCTCATGGGCTAATTTTCCATGTTTTTTCCCAAAAAAAGATTCGCTATTATAAAAATAATTCGCCCAAATTCTACAGGATAAAATTATTTTACCTTAAAAATCACCAAAATTTTATACAAACTATATAGAATCCTTAGAAATTTGAATATTTTACAAAAACATTGCCAAACATTTATAGTTTCCATATGAAGGATTACTAATATTCGCCAAGGTTTCTACATTTTAAAATAAATTTACATCCTTAAAATTATCCCTAGTTGTAAAGCCTATAAAGAGGTGTTTTGTAAGGTCGTAAAGTCTAATGAATGAATAAATCGTAGGATATCCATTCTTTAGAGAAATTTTTAGATATAGCTTGCAAGTCATGCGAATGCAAGAAGGATTGGCTACAAGGTTTTTCTTGCGCAGGAAAGAGGGTATGATGTCGATTGTGCTTTAGGTGTGGATCAATGTTATACATGTAACCTTTTAGTCATATTGAATAAGACAAAAAGAGAAAAAAACACTCAAGGAATGTTGGTTTTCCCGGTTTGGGTTTCTAGGGTAAAATATCTGTGTACTATGTGATTGCTTTGTCATTTACATTCTTGAAAGCTATTCTTCTCCTCTACTAGGTTTAGTGTGTAAGTGTATCTCATTTCCTGAAAAGTGGTATCAAATTCGTGTTATGATTAGACGAGTTTATCAGATCTTGATTTACCAATATTGAATATGAGAACTAAACCCTAGGTACAGTAAGAGTTGTAAGTCATAAATTATGTTAAATATTGTGGTAAAGAGTGGCGAGCAGTTCAAGAATAGAGATAGAAAAATTCAATGGACATAATTTTGAGCTTTGGTATATTAAAATGGAAGATATTCTTGTAGATAGAGAATAATGGACATTTTTCTATCTAGGTACCTCGCCGAGAGGAATGTCGACGTAAGAATGGGAGAAAATCCAAAGAAGAGAAAGAAGCATTATTTTTCTTTGTCTTGCAGATTCGGTACTATTGAATATCTCAGGTGAAGATTTAGCAAAGAAATTGTGGAACAACTTGGGAAGGTCATACCAGTCAAAATATCTAGTAAATAAGTTGTTTCTCAGGATGAAACCGTATCTTTTGAGAATGACTGATGGCAGTTTGGTGACTTAGCATTTTTTTAACACCATTTTAAGTCAGTTATCATTTGTGGATATTAAAATCACTGAGGAGGATAAGTGTATAATCCTATTATTTTATTTTATAAATTCCTGGGATAGCTTAGTTGTGGCTATAAGGAGTGTTATTCCCATTTTCTGGATAACTAAGGAGATTATGTATCGATTCTCTCAAGTTGCAAATATGGAGTACCGGGAGAATAAATCACCAACAATATCCTTTTGCACATATGGATACCCTTCTCACCACCATAAAGGTCACATATTTTTAAATGGCATCCACCACATCAGCTGGCTTCCAGAAGGAAGTGGGCCTTTCTCCATGAGGTACAAGTCAGTATTATGGTGAACATCATTTCAATATTTAAGGCATTTAAGTATGTTGTATGTTAGATTGTTGTAGGTTTCATGATATATGCTTGGACACTATGCCTTTTTCCTTCTTCACCTTGGTGGTTGAAATTGTTCGCTAGTAAGTGGTCTTTCTTGGGGATGGGTTTTCTACTAGGAACTCCCTTGAAGATCCATCATACTGTTCCCATCCATACTTACCACTATCCATAAATATTTTCCCCCATTTCTTTATCTCTTGGTATTTTAGGGTTTATTGACCCAAGAAGGGGTTGTCCTTCATTATATGGTAATAAGGGGCTAAATAACCAAAGGGATTGCTATTGGGTAAAGGATAAAATCCTATGTATGAACCTTCTAGATTATTTTCCCAAGGATCACCCAAGAAATCAATGAAACATTTATCTTTGAGAAAAGGGGGACCCACAAAAAATATTATTAAAAATGATTAAAAGGTTAGTTGGAGGATAGGAGGTCTCATCACGAGCCTCCCTATCATGTCCATGAATATATAGTGGTATGAAATTAACATCAGCTGGTTACCAAGACAAGCTAATGGCTCTCATTTGCATGGCTGAGAAAAATGGGGTCTCATCACAAGGCAACCTTCTCATTTCCACTAGGTGTTTATGGGTGACACTTCCATCATATGGACACCACGCTAGGGCAGTGGCCTTCAACCTTTCCTTGAATTTATGAAAGAATCAAGGGAAAATTAATGAGATTGTAAAAAGTGCATTGCGGAAGAAGGTACCACACACCCTCTACAAAGGCACCCATGAATGAGACACTACGACCTCTTGTATCTCATGAGCCCTATTTCCATTGAGTCTTGACCCTAACCACTTCACCCAATTTAAAAGGATTAGAGATGGTTATCTTGGAAACTCTCCTTGACCTAGGGTAATATCTACCTAATAGGACACCATGTCAGCCCTCACATATTCAATATTGACAAGTTGCATAATGTATTTGAGCACTTAATTTTTTGACATAGTGATATCTCATGCAGATGATTAGGTGGATAATTTATTGATTGGATTCATTTATCATGATTTTATGACTTGATTTACTTGGAGGGCATGCTTACTTTTCCTTGAATGACCTAGTTGGTGGATAGTTTTGGAAGAACAAGCCTAGCTTGGGCTTCCATGGGGCTTGAATCCCACAGGTGGATTCCAAGGGCACGCCTGCCAGATGAGAGAGTGATCTGAAATTAGAAGGCTGACTTGTTATGCTATGCAGGCACCCTCTACTTCATTAAAATAAACTTTACAGGACCTTGCATCATGTGTTAAAATATGCAAGATAAAATCATGTGCTAAGTTTATGCTTCTTCCTTTAAATGTTCATGTGTGAGCAAATGTTATTTTAAATGGTTAAATATGTACTTGAAATAAATACACAACAACATAAATTGCAGCAAATAAACCATCAAACTCAGAACAATCACAACATGATAAAGGAGTTCACCCCCCTCTGGGCTACATCTCCTTGAGCCTCCATTAATGGACTTGGCTCTTTGGGATTAATTTGTCAAAATTTCTTTTACAAGATGTTGCTCAACTCCAATGGAAAAAAAGATTGTACCATTGAGATCAGAACACATAAACACGCCAAAAATGACTAATAGAACTCTGAAAACAGATCATGGCTCATCTGGGCATGACCTCTTCTACATGTCGCCATAAGCTTCACTGAGCTTCTCTTTGGAAAAAACACCTGTAAAAGTCCTCAACAGCCTCTGAAACCTGTCCCAATGTGTTCGGAGCATAACAATTAGCCAAAAATGTTTATTCAATCATAGAAAACAAACAAAGGCTCACCAAAACATATCCTCAATCAATGAGGGCTTCAAGCTCCCTCGAGCTTCCTGAAACTTCAATGGTGAAAAACCTGTAGAAGAAGTCTTCAAATGGCCTTTATAATAGTGCCAATGGATTCAGTACATCCAAAAACCCCTAGCTGGGATTTTACGGCACCTCAATCGGTCAAAAGATGAAGAAGTTAGGCCTCCTCCATTTTCCTCCTTCAACCTTGCTGAAACTGGTTCGCCAAAATGCACCCTTGGTGCTTGAACCAAGAACACGCTCCCAATTCATGTTTAAACCCAGCACACGTGCACAACCGAATAACTGTGCAAACTATAGGACGGTTAGGGCACCTCCAGCCCCTAACCGCCTAGCACCTGGGCACATAAAGGGTCATATGACCTCGTGCATAAACAAAAGGGCTGAGTCCTTTTAAAAAC
>JASDQU010306589.1:24976-35903 GCA_032191745.1 Picea mariana | reverse complement strand
ACTTCCTCCTGGAGTACGAGATCGCCTAACACATGTCCCCTTCTTGAAGATCAATGGCCACAGGCGATTGCAGGATCACAACTTGCACAAACTTTAATTTCCTTCCTGATCCCCACAATGTGAAGATGCTCATTCGTAGCAGGATCAATATGCATCGTTGATCTATTGATCTAGCAATATCAATGATCCTGAGAGGTTGCGGGCTCACAACTTGTAGAAACTTTAATTTTCTTCCTGATCCCCACAATGCCCCCCCCACCATTGATCTCTCTCCAATGAGATCTAACAGTCGTGACTTAATATTTGCTTGATCTGATGGCTGATATTTCTCTCTCTCAAAACTTACAGCTGAAAATTGAACACATTTTCCTACTTGTATTTCAAACCCGAAAAGGACTGTTGCACTTTTCTCATATTTTTTTCCTACTCATAAAACATACTTGACTGGCCTGAATTTATCAACTAGAAGAGGAAAAAATTATAGGAAGGCATGAAAAAAAGAGAGATACTTGGCAGAGCTATAGACTTATGTATTAACAATAACTGCATATGACCCATGACAACTTCATGTGATAACATTGGCTCCACAGGGGATGGCATGCTCCTTATGAGTTGTCAAGAACAATCAGCTTCAATGTCTTATATTAGGGCTATGGAGTCACTTATTCAAATACTAAAAGCAGACTGAAAACTGAAAATCTTGCACAAGCGCTTATTTATATAAAAGACACTATTGTAACTAACCTTTACAAAACTTAGGTGAAAACAAACTTCCACCATATCCACCCAAGTAATTTCCTAACTGAAAATTTTCTTACTCTACCATTGATCATCAAGAAATAATAAAACAGTGACAACAAATTAATTACATTTTTCATACTACCTCCCATTGTTGACGGTATGAAAAAGCTTGAAGGCTTCAATACATTGAGGAAATGCAACTCCATGTACTCCCCTATAGGGTCATACAATAGGTGATAAAAATTACTAGGTTGATAATATAAAACCTACTCTCCTTTACAACTGCTCACATATGGTTGAATGTCTGTCACAAGTACAGATGAATGAATGGTTGATGTACGTTTTTGATCCACTCTCCTTTTATCTTCTTTGAAAACATCTGCTAGTTGTTTGCAAGAAATCTCGTCATGTATATCAATGAATGGATGTTTCTCTTTAACATGTTTCTCTTGGTAAAAGTTTTCATTTTCATCAGAAGGTTGGTTTCCAATGATTTTTACTTCCAAGACAAAAAATACCTCATCATCTTCATCACTCTCTCCATAATGATCAAATAAAGGAGGAGTCTCGAATGACATATCAAGATATATTTTCTCCCCAACATGAGAAAATTGTTCTTTATTGTTGAAAACAGGTTGCCTTTCAAGATTCAATCCAGGAAGCAATATCTTATCATCACCATATGAGTCAAAGATAGGATTCTCATATCTAGGTCTTTTAGAGACAAGGTTATAAAGAGTATCAGTTTCTAGAATAGACTCAACTTTTGCATTTTTCTTATTAAAACAACAAACAAAATTTTCATCTAATGTAGATGAACAGGGAAGAGAAAGAGATGATTCCTCATCCAAGGAATATTCCTCATTATCACAACCTTCATAAGAATCAATTATATCCTGAACACAATATTTATAGTCCTCACAATATCTATGACAAATTAACTCAGAGGGATAAAACTTTTGACAATGAATATTGAAGGAAACATGAAACTCTTTGAGTGAAGAAATGCTAGAAGGTTCAAGAGAATGATACCAAATAAGAACATCTCCTTGAAGAGAGTACATAAAAAACTTCATACATATATCTTCATGTTGGATTTCAAGCTGCAGCATCAAAGCATGCAATTCTAGAACATGCTCAAAAGGGTTGTCATTCTCACCTTCATAAAATCTTGGCACTAGATCTTGTTATTCATCAATTTGAGGCACATGATGTGGATAACAATATATGGATGAGAAATTGAGTGGGGAAAACCTCTTAGCCAGGATAACCTCCATAGCCATTTCATTTGTCTCAAACCAGTGGAGTCAACAATATATTTCCGAACAATGGAGTCGCCATGGTGAAATATGAGCAGCCAGAACAATGTGTCCAACTTCATTTCACCATCTAAAACTAGATCCCTTCGATATTATTCTCCCAAGGAATATATCTTCACTTCCGTCCCTAGAAACGATTCCATTAAATGTTAGCACTGAGAATCAACCTTAGACTGCAAGAAGATAAGCCCAATACCCATCAAAATGTAAATGGATTAAATTGGTTTGAGTAAGTGGATCAACAAGACTTTAAAGAAAGGAAAAGACAACACATATCACTGCATATTAGTTATAGAACATTGGGCTATGGAGTCATAAATAGTCTGCTCATTCAAGGAATTTAAGATCCTTATCAGATAAAATATTTGTATAATGATGAAGAGAAGAATAAGAGAATAACATAAAGATGGATATTTGCTAAGTAGAAATCCTCTTTGCAAAGATAAATTAGATGTGTTTGAACAGTAACAAAGATAGATAGGAAATATTACAACATATTATATAGTGCATAAGGAATCTATCAATCAAAGGAAAATTGTAATCCTTAAAATCAACAATTATATCCAGACAAGATGAAAAATAGAACAACGAACATAGAAGGCAAATCTAATGAAACAACTCATATGAATCTTCAATAATAATACAATTTCCAACTACATGCCCCTCTGGCTTACAAACTGAAATATATAGTCATAAAAAATTCTCAAAAGTTCCTATGGTATTAGGCCAAACCCCCCTCTTTCTACATATCATTCATTTGATGTATTTATAGTAGACATGTCTTGTTTCTTGGGCGCCTCTTCTCTATCATATCATTCATACTCGTAGAACCATTCTCTATTTGTTGTCATATGATAGGATGATTCTGATTCGATCAATCAAACACATTGATCTGACTGTGTACTGGTTGATTCCAGGTAGACATCACCTTCCTTATCTGGGGCTATCTTTCTCTCAATCGTCTTCTTCTCGTCGGATCCCATACTGAATTCCATCGCCCTCGACTTACAATCCTTTTTGTAATTCCTATATTTATTTCATTTGCATCATATTCTTGACAGCACCTTTTAATGGAAATACCCTAACTCAATTTCTTGAATAACTCTCTAGGTCGTGTCATGCCTCTAGAGGTGTTGTTTTGCCTCTCCTAGGAAAAATGTTTGGCATGTGGGGCCTAGGTTATGTCTTCCAAGTCATCTTATAGGCCTTCAAAGTTTGATCTCTCTCATCTGGCATGCGGGCCCTTGGAATCCACCTATGGGCTTCAAGCCCCATGGAAGCCCAAGCTTAGCTTGTTCTTCCAAAATTGTCCACCAACTAGGTCATTCAAGGACAAATAAGCATGCCCTTCAAGGATATCAAGTCATAAAATCATGATAAATGAATCCAATCAATAAATGGTCCACCTAAGCATGTGCATCAGATACCACTATGTCAAAAACTTAAGTGCTCAAATACATTATGCAACTTGTCAATCTTTAATATGTGAGGGCTGACAAGGTTTCCTATTGGATAGATCTTACCCTAGGTCAAGGAGAGTTTCCAAGTTATCCCTCTCTAATTCATTTAAATTAGGTGAATTGGTTAGGGTCAAGACTCAATGGACATAGGGCTCATGACATACAAGAGGTTGTAGTGTCTCATTCATGGGTGCCTTTGTAGAGGGTGTGTGGTACCTTCAATGTCATTCTCCCAGGGAAGATATCTTCACTTCCATCCCTAGAAATGACGCCATTAAATGTTAGCACTGAGAATCACCCTCAAACTGCAAGAGGATAATCCCAATACCCATCAAAATGTAAATGGATTAAATTGGTTTAAGTAGGTGGATCAACAAGACTTTAAAGAAAGGAAAAGACAATAGATATCACTACATATCAGTGATAGAACATTGGGCTATGGAGTCATAAACAATCTTCTCAATGAAGGCATTTAAACTCCCTATCAGACAAAATATTTGTATAATGATGAAGAGAGGAATAAGATAATAACATAAAGATGAATATTCGCTCAGCAGAGATCCTCTCTGTGAAGAGAATTTAGATTTGTTTGAACATTAAACAATGATAGATAGGCAATCTTATACCAGATCCTCTACCACATCAGGAATCTATCAATCAAAGGTAAATTTTAATCCTTAAAATCAACAATTACATCCAGACAAGATGAAAAATAGGACAGATAACATAGAAGACAAACCAGATGAAACAACTCATATGAATCTTCAATAATAATACAATTTACAACTACATGCCCCTTCAGCTTACAAACTGAAATACACATTCATAAACAATTCTCAAAACATCCTCCGGTCTTGGGTCGAACCCCCCTCTTTCTAGATATCATTCATCTTATATATTTATAGTAGACATGTATTGTTGCTTAGGTGCCTCTTTTGTAGTGTCATATGTCTTCTCTTGTCTTTCTTGCTCCTTCGGTGAGAAGGAAACTCTGGATAGTATGGGTGTACAGGAAAAAATAATGTCTATGGTACTTCGGACTAAAATTATTCTGTCTCCTCGGCCAGACCCCCCATGCTTCCATTTAAGGATTTATTCGATGATTCAACCATCGGTTCTTCTTTCATTGACTGATTTATCCTTGGGATCAAGACGAGGCCTAATGCCTAGTTTGTTGCCACACACTTCTCTCGGATCGGACCTTATATAAGCATGTGATTGCGGAAGTTGCCAAGGTTGGTTTGGGTCCACATCGCTTCGATGCCCACAATTCACCACCAGCTTCCACATACCTCTTCTACTATACCATGGTTTCTATTGTGGGACCACTCTAGAATTTTATCGTTCGAGCATGTTTTGTCCCCGCAATGAAGTGTTGTCATCGATTTGTGATGTGTCATCTACTAACAAATGAGCACCATGTGTCTTCGGCACTTCGAGCGATATTCCTTTCTTACCTGCTGCAAAGATCAACAGTAATTGTTGATTTGAGATCAACGGTCCACAATTACTTATCGATTTCAGTCTTTGAATCTTTTCAATGCACGGTTCTTACAATCCTCCACAATGTCGTATTTCCAAAGTGTTAGATCTCCCTCCATGTGGCCTCCTTGATGGATGGTCTAGATGAAATTCAGGCTTTTGGCCTTCAGGAGTCTTTTACTCACTCAAATTTTTCTTGCTTCCTCCCGAAGCACAAGATATCCTGACATGTGTCCCCTTCTTGAAGATCAACGGCCACGAGCGATGGCGGGCTCACAACTTGCAAAATATTTAATTTCCTTCCCGATCTCTACAATGCAAAGATGCTCATTCGTAGAGGAATCGATATGCACCATTGATCTGTTAATCTAGAAAGACCAATGATCCTAAGTGATTGTGGGCTCACAACTTGCAGAAACTTTAATTTGCTTCCCGATCCCTGCAATGCCACCCCACCGTTGATCTCTCTCCAATGAGATATGATGGTCGTGACTTAAGCTTTGCTTGATTTGACGAATGATATTTCTCTCGCTCAAAACTTACGGCTGAAAATTGAACTCGTTTGCCTCCTTGTATTATGAACCTGAAAAGGACTACTGCACTTTGCTCATAGTTTTTCCCTGTGCATACAACACACTTGACCAACCTGAATTTATCAACCAGAAGACGAAAAACTTATACAAAGGCATGAAAAAAAGAGAGATACTCAAAAGAGGTGTAGACCTAGGTCTTAACAATAACTACATATGACCCATGAAAAACTCACCTGATAACATTGGCTCCATAGGTGATGGAATGCTCCCTGTGAGCTGTCAAGAACAAGAAGCTTCAGTGTCTTATCCTAAGGCTATGGGGTCACTTATTCAAATACTAAAAGAAAACTGAAAATTGAAAATCTTGCACAAGAACTTATTTATATACAAGACCCTACTCTAAGTAACCTTTACAAAACTCAAGTGAAAACAAACTTCCACCATAGCCACCCAAGTAACTTCCTAACTGAAAAATTTCTTACTCTGCCACTGATCAACAAGAAATAATAAAACTGTGACAAAAAATTAATTACATTTTTCAGATTTCCTCCCAATGTTGAAGGCGTGACAAAGCTTGAAGGCTTCAATACATTGAGGAAATGCAACTCCATGTACTCCCCTATAGGGTCAAAAAATAGGTGATAAAACTTACTGGGTTGATAACAAAAAACTTGATCTCCTTTACAGCTTCTCACATATGGTTGAATGTCTGTCACAATTATAGGTGAATGAATGTTTGATGCAAGTTGTTGATCCCGTCTCCCTTTATATTCTTTGAAAACATTTGCTAGTTGTTTGCAAGAAATGTCCTTATGTATATCAATGAATGTATATTTCTCTTTAACATGTTTCTCTTGGTAAAAGTTTTCATTTTAATCAGAAGGATGGATGCTAATGATTTTTTCTTCCAGGACAAAAAATACCTCAGCATCTTCATCATCCTCTCCATAATGATCAAATAAAGGAGGAGTCTCGAATGACATATCAAGAGATATTTTCTTCCCAATGTTAGAAAATTGTTCATCATTGTTAAAAACATGCTGCATTTCAATATTCAAACCAAGAAGCAATATATTATCATCACCATATGAGTCAAATATAGGATTCTCATATCTAGGTATTTTACAGATAGGGTTATAAAGAGTATCAGTTTCCATAACATAGTCAATTTCAACGTTTTCCTTATTAAAACAACAAACAAAATTTTCATCTGATGTAGATGAACAGGGAAGAGAAAGAGATGATTCCTCATCCAACGCATATTATTCATTATCAAATCCTTAATAAGAATGAATTATATCATGAACACAATCTTTATACTCCTCACAATAGTTATGACAAATTAGCTTAGATGAATAAAAATTTTGACAATGAATATTGAAAGAAACATGAATCGCCTTGAGTGAAGAAATGATAGAAGGTTCGAGAGAATGATACCAAATACAAACATCTCCTTGAAGAGAGTACATAAACAACTTTGTACATATGTATTCATGTTGGATGTCAAGATGCTGCATCAAAGCATGAAATTCTAGAACATGCTAAACAGGGTTGTCATTCTCACCTCCATAAAATCTTGGCAGTAGATCTTTCCATTCATCAATTTGAAGAACATGATGTGGATAACCATCTATGGATGATAAATTGTGTGGGGAAAACCTCCTGTCCAGGATAACCTCCATATCCATTTAATCTGTTTCAAACCAATGGAGTTGCCAATAGATTTTCTAACAATGGAGTCTCCATGGTGAAATATGAGGAGTCAGAACAATGTGTCCAGGTTCAGTTCACCATATAAAAATGGATCCCTTCGTTTTAATTCTCAAAGGGAAGATATCTTCACTTCCATCCCTAGAAATGGAACCATTAAATGTTAGCGTTAAGAATAACCCTTAGATTGCAAGTGGATAAGCCCAATACCCATCAAAATGTAAATGGATTAAATTGGTTTGAGTAGGTGGATCAGGAAGACTTTAAAGAAAGGAAAAGATAATAGATATCACTCCATATCAGTGATAGAACATTGGGCTATGGAATCATAAAAATTATGCTCATTGAAGGCATTTCAGCTCCCCATCAGACAAAATATTTGTATAATGATGAAGAGAATAATAAGAGAATAACATAAATATGGATATTCGCTAAGCATAGATCCTCTCTACCAAGATAATTTAGATGTGTCTGAATAGTAAAAAATGATAGATAGGCAAGCTTACATAAGATCCTCTACCGCATCAGGAATCTATCTATCAAAGGAAAATTTTAATCCTTAAAATCAACAATTACATCCAGACAAGATGAAAAATAGAATAAAGAACATAGAAGAAAAATATAATGAAACAACTGATATGAATATTAAATAACAATACAATTTATAGCTACATGCCCCTTTAGATTACAAACTGAAATATACAGTCATAAACAGTTCTCAAAAATTCCTCCATTCTTGGGTCGAACAACCCTCTTTATACATATCATTCATCTGATGTATTTATAGTAAACATGTATTGTAGCTCCGGTGCCTCTTTCCTAGTGTCGTATGTCTTCTCTTGTGTGTCATGTTCCTCTTGTGAGAAGGAAACTCTGGTCAGTATGGGTCTGCATGAACAAC
Organism: Picea mariana; assembly: GCA_032191745.1. NCBI lineage: Eukaryota > Viridiplantae > Streptophyta > Pinopsida > Pinales > Pinaceae > Picea > Picea mariana. The sequence goes on along the minus strand of JASDQU010306589.1, from coordinate 27,757 downwards.
TTCCCTTTGTGGTACTTCAGACTGAAAGTCTTGTGTCTCATCGGCTAGACCCCCCATCCATTCATTTAAGGAGGTAGTCGATGATTCAACCACCATTCCTTCTTTCATTGATTGATTTCTCCTCAGGATTAGGATGAGGCCTAATGCCTAGTTAGTTTCCACATGTTGCTCTCAGATCAGACCTTATATAAGTACGTGATTGTGGAAGTTTCCAAGGGATTTTTGGGTCCACACCGCTTCGACCCCCGCAATTCACCACCAACTTCCATGTACCTGTTCCGCTATACCATGGTTTCGATTGTGGGACCACTCTAGAATTTTATCGTTTGAGCATGTTCTGTCCCTGCAATGAAGTGTGCTCGTCGATCTGTGTTGTCTCAGCTAATGATGGATGAGTGCCACGTGTCTTCGGCACATCGAGCGATATTCCTTTCTTACCTGTTGCAAAGGTCAATGGTTCTTGTTGATTTGAGATCAACGGTTGATAATTACTTCAATATTTAGGGCTTCGGGCCTTTTCAATGCATAGTTCTTACAATCCTCTGGAATGTCATATTTTCGAAGTATTATAACTACCTGCACGTGGCCTTGTTGATATATGGTCCAGATGAACTCTGGGCTTCAAGCCTTTGAGAGTCGTTTACTCACTTTGATTCTACTTGCTTCCTCCCAGAGTATGATATCACCTGACACATGTCCCATTCTTGAAGATCAATGGCCACGAGCGATTTCAGGTTCATAACTTGCACAAACTCTAATTTCCTTCCCAATCCACACAATGTGAAGATGCTTGTTCGTAGCAGGATCAATATGCACCATTGATCTGTTGATCTAGCAAGATCAACAATCCTGAGCGATTGTGGGCTCACAACTTGAAAAAAATTTAATTTGGTTCGATCCCCAAAATTCCTCCCCACCGTCGATCTCTCTTGAATGAGATCTGGCGATCGTGAATTAATATTTTCTTGATCTGACGACTGATCTTTCTCTTGCTAAATACTTACCACTGAAAATTGAACCTGTTTTCCTGCCTATATTTCGAACACAAAAATTAATGATGCACTTAGTTTTTCCCTGCGCATACACCATACTTAACCGACCTGACTTTATCAACCAAAAGAGGAAAAACTTATAGGAAGGCATGCAAAAAAGAGAGAGACTCAGTAGAGGTGTATACCTAGGTCTTAACAATAATTACATATGACCCATGATAACTTCATATGATAACAGATAGAAAATGAGTATTCAAGAAGAAGATGAATTTTGTAGGAAATTTGAGAAGTTCAAAGCTCGACTGGTAGTGAAAGGTTATTCCTAAGTCAAGGGAGCCAACTTCGGTGAGATTTTTTCCCCTGTTGAAAAACTAACTTTCATTAGAGTATTAATGTATCTGGCTACAACATTCGATCTAGAAATAGAACAGATAGATGTGAAGACAACGTTCCTACATGGGGACCTGGAAGCATAAATATACATGAAACAACCTAAAGGATTTGTAGTAAAGGGAAAGCAAGTGTTGGTGTGAAAAATGAAAATATCCCTCTATGGTTTAATGTAATATCCAAGGATGTGGTACCAGAAGTTCAACACATATATCCTTAGTTTGGGGTTTGTGAGAAGCAAAGTTGATCACTGCATATATTCCAAGGAAGAAGGTGGGTGCTTCAAATATGTATCTTTGTATGTCAATGACATGTTGTTGATTGGAAACAACATGGAAGAAATAAAGGAGGTGAAGAATCAATTATCCTCTTAGTTTAACCTGAAGGATCTCAGAGAAAATAACTTCATTATAGGAATGGATATTAAGAGAGATCGAGCCACTAGAAAGATTTGGTTGTATCATATGAAGTATATTGAAACAGTTCTGAAACGGTTCAACATGTAAGATTGAAAACAAGTGAAAGTTCCAATTCCCGTGGGATGAAGGTTTACTGCTAAATAGTGTCCAAAGACACAGGAATAAATAGAGTACATGGCATATGTTCCCTATGCAAGTGTTGATGGTAGTCTAATGTATGTGATGTTCTGCACTTGACCAAACATTTCCCATGCGGTGGGAGTGTTGAGAAGGTACATATCAACACCTCAAAAGGAGCACTGGACTGTTCTCAAGAGAGTATTTAGGAATTTGCGTGGAATTAAAGACTATGATATATGCTATCAAGGAAGACCTGGAGGTGACATTGGTAAATTAAATGTACATGGATTTGTCGACGTCAACTAGGATGGAGATTTGGATCGATGAAGGTCGACCAACATATATGTCTTCAAGATGTTTAGTGGATAAGTAATTTGAATGAGTAAGGGATAGGCTTTCGTAGCCTTGTCAATAACAAAAGTTGAATACATGGAAGACACTCATGGAATAAAAGAAGCGGTATGGATTCAAAAGTTTTGTTCAAGAATTGGGTTCGAGCTGAGAGCTATGAAAGTAAGTTGCGACAGTTAAAGTGTAATATTTTATCCGAAGAACCCTTCTTATCATTCGAAGAAGAAGCACATTGATATACAATACCATTTTGTAAGAGACATGGTGGAAAGTAACAAGGTACTACATGAGAAAGTAGACACATTGGAAAACATAATAGACTTCTTGACCAAGTCTGTGAGTGTTGTGAATTTCTCTTGGTGCAGAGAAGAAATGAGAATTTTTTCCCTAGGTCTGCTAACAAAAGTTTAGGAATCTCATGTTTCAACAAAGAAGAAAAGAAGTGGGAGAATGTTTGGTTGTTATATTCGTTGTAGTCAAAGTATAGTCTAGGTGAATTGACTAAAGGT
>JASDQU010306589.1:0-24926 GCA_032191745.1 Picea mariana | reverse complement strand
TAGGTCTTTTAGAGACAAGGTTATAAAGAGTATCAGTTTCTAGAATAGACTCAACTTTTGCATTTTTCTTATTAAAACAACTAACAAAATTTTCATCTAATGTAGATGAACAGGGAAGAGAAAGAGATGATTCCTCATCCAAGGAATATTCTACATTATCACAACCTTCATAAGAATCAATTATATCCTGAACACAATATTTATACTCCTCACAATATCTATGACAAATTAACTCAGAGGGATAAAACTTTTGACAATGAATATTGAAAGCAACATGAAACTCTTTGAGTGAAGAAATGCTAGAAGGTTCAAGAGAATGATACCAAATAAGAACATCTCCTTGAGGAGAGTACATAAACAACTTCATACATATATCTTCATGTTGGATTTCAAGCTGCAGCATCAAAGCATGCAATTCTAGAACATGCTCAAAAGGGTTGTCATTATCACCTTCATAAAATCTTGGCAGTAGATCTTGTTATTCATCAATTTGAGGCACATGATGTGGATAACCATATATGGATGAGAAATTGAGTGGGGAAAACCTCCTGGCCAGGATAACCTCCATAGCCATTTAATTTGTCTCAAACCAGTGGAGTCACCAATATATTTCCGAACAATGGAGTCGCCATGGTGAAATATGAGCAGTCGGAACAATGTGTCCAACTTGATTTCACCATCTAAAACTGGATCCCTTCGATATCATTCTCCCAAGGAATATATCTTCACTTTCGTCCCTAGAAATGATGCCATTAAATGTTAGCACTGAGAATCAACCTTAGACTGCAAGAAGATAAGCCCAATACCCATCAAAATGTAAATGGATTAAATTGGTTTGAGTAAGTGGATCAACAAGACTTTAAAGAAAGGAAAAGACAACACATATCACTGCATATTAGTGATAGAACATTGGGCTATGGAGTCATAAATAGTCTGCTCATTGAAGGCATTTAAGATCCTTATCAAATAAAATATTTGTATAATGATGAAGAGAAGAATAAGAGAATAACATAAAGATGGATATTGGCTAAGCAGAAATCCTCTTTGCAAAGATAACTTAGATGTGTTTGAACAGTAACAAAGATAGATAGGAAATATTACAACATATTATATACTTCATAAGGAATCTATCAATCAAAGGAAAATTTTAATCCTCAAAATCAACAATTATATCCAAACAAGATTAAAAATAGAACAACGAACATAGAAAACAAATATAATGAAACAACTCATATGAATCTTCAATAACAATAAAATTTACAACTACATGCCCCTCTGGCTTACAAACTGAAATATACAGTCATAAAAAATTCTCAAAAGTTCCTCTGGTATTAGGCCAAACCCCCCTCTTTCTACATATCATTCATTTGATGTATTTATAGTAGACATGTTTGTTTCTTGGGCGCCTCTTCTCCATCATATCATTCATACTCGTAGTACCATTCTCTATTTGTTGTCATATGATAGGGTGATCTTGATTTGATCAACCAAACACCTTGATCTGACTGTGTACTGGTTGATGCCAGGTAGACATCACCTTCCTTATCTAGGGCTATCTTTCTCTCAATCGTCTGCTTCTTGTTCGATCCCATACTGAATTCCATCGCCCTTGACTTACAATCCTTTTTGTAATTCCTATATTTATTTCATTTGCATCATATTCTTGACATCATCTTCTGATGGAAATACACTAACTCAATTTCTTGAATAACTCTTTAGGTCGTGTCATGCCTCTAGAGGTGACATTTTGCCTCTCCTAGGAAAAATGTTTGGCATGTGGGGCCTAGGTTATGTCTTCCAAGTCATCTTATAGGCCTTCAAAGTTTGATCTCTCTCATCTGGTATGCGGGCCCTTGGAATCCACCTGTGGGCTTCAAGCCCCATGGAAGCCCAAGCTAGGCTTGTTATTCCAAAATTGTCCACCAAATAGGTCATTCAAGGACAAATAAGCATGCCCTTCAAGGATATCGAGTCATAAAATCATGATAAATGAATCCAATCAATAAATGATCCACCTAAGCATGTGCATCAGATATCACTATGTCAAAAACTTAAGTTCTCAAATACATTATGCAACTTATCAATCTTTAATATGTGAGGGCTGACAAGGTTTCCTATTGGATAGATCTTACCCTAGGTCAAGGAGAGTTTCCAAGTTATCCCTCTCTAATCCATTTAAATTGGGTTAATTGGTTAGGGTCAAGACTCAATGGACATAGGGCTCATGAAATACAAGAGGTTGTAGTGTCTCATTCATGGGTGCCTTTGTAGAGGGTGTGTGGTACCTTCAATGTCATTCTCCCAGGGAAGATATCTTCACTTCCATCCCTAGAAATGACGCCATTAAATGTTAGCACTGAGAATCACCCTCAAACTGCAAGAGGATAATCCCAATACCCATCAAAATGTAAATGGATTAAATTGGTTTAAGTAGGTGGATCAACAAGACTTTAAAGAAAGGAAAAGACAATAGATATCACTACATATCAGTGATAGAACATTGGGCTATGGAGTCATAAACAATCTTCTCAATGAAGGCATTTAAACTCCCTATCAGACAAAATATTTGTATAATGATGAAGAGAGGAATAAGATAATAACATAAAGATGAATATTCGCTCAGCAGAGATCCTCTCTGTGAAGAGAATTTAGATTTGTTTGAACATTAAACAATGATAGATAGGCAATCTTATACCAGATCCTCTACCACATCAGGAATCTATCAATCAAAGGTAAATTTTAATCCTTAAAATCAACAATTACATCCAGACAAGATGAAAAATAGGACAGATAACATAGAAGACAAACCAGATGAAACAACTCATATGAATCTTCAATAATAATACAATTTACAACTACATGCCCCTTCAGCTTACAAACTGAAATACACATTCATAAACAATTCTCAAAACATCCTCCGGTCTTGGGTCGAACCCCCCTCTTTCTAGATATCATTCATCTTATATATTTATAGTAGACATGTATTGTTGCTTAGGTGCCTCTTTTGTAGTGTCATATGTCTTCTCTTGTCTTTCTTGCTCCTTCGGTGAGAAGGAAACTCTGGATAGTATGGGTGTACAGGAAAAAATAATGTCTATGGTACTTCGGACTAAAATTATTCTGTCTCCTCGGCCAGACCCCCCATGCTTCCATTTAAGGATTTATTCGATGATTCAACCATCGGTTCTTCTTTCATTGACTGATTTATCCTTGGGATCAAGACGAGGCCTAATGCCTAGTTTGTTGCCACACACTTCTCTCGGATCGGACCTTATATAAGCATGTGATTGCGGAAGTTGCCAAGGTTGGTTTGGGTCCACATCGCTTCGATGCCCACAATTCACCACCAGCTTCCACATACCTCTTCTACTATACCATGGTTTCTATTGTGGGACCACTCTAGAATTTTATCGTTCGAGCATGTTTTGTCCCCGCAATGAAGTGTTGTCATCGATTTGTGATGTGTCATCTACTAACAAATGAGCACCATGTGTCTTCGGCACTTCGAGCGATATTCCTTTCTTACCTGCTGCAAAGATCAACAGTAATTGTTGATTTGAGATCAACGGTCCACAATTACTTATCGATTTCAGTCTTTGAATCTTTTCAATGCACGGTTCTTACAATCCTCCACAATGTCGTATTTCCAAAGTGTTAGATCTCCCTCCATGTGGCCTCCTTGATGGATGGTCTAGATGAAATTCAGGCTTTTGGCCTTCAGGAGTCTTTTACTCACTCAAATTTTTCTTGCTTCCTCCCGAAGCACAAGATATCCTGACATGTGTCCCCTTCTTGAAGATCAACGGCCACGAGCGATGGCGGGCTCACAACTTGCAAAATATTTAATTTCCTTCCCGATCTCTACAATGCAAAGATGCTCATTCGTAGAGGAATCGATATGCACCATTGATCTGTTAATCTAGAAAGACCAATGATCCTAAGTGATTGTGGGCTCACAACTTGCAGAAACTTTAATTTGCTTCCCGATCCCTGCAATGCCACCCCACCGTTGATCTCTCTCCAATGAGATATGATGGTCGTGACTTAAGCTTTGCTTGATTTGACGAATGATATTTCTCTCGCTCAAAACTTACGGCTGAAAATTGAACTCGTTTGCCTCCTTGTATTATGAACCTGAAAAGGACTACTGCACTTTGCTCATAGTTTTTCCCTGTGCATACAACACACTTGACCAACCTGAATTTATCAACCAGAAGACGAAAAACTTATACAAAGGCATGAAAAAAAGAGAGATACTCAAAAGAGGTGTAGACCTAGGTCTTAACAATAACTACATATGACCCATGAAAAACTCACCTGATAACATTGGCTCCATAGGTGATGGAATGCTCCCTGTGAGCTGTCAAGAACAAGAAGCTTCAGTGTCTTATCCTAAGGCTATGGGGTCACTTATTCAAATACTAAAAGAAAACTGAAAATTGAAAATCTTGCACAAGAACTTATTTATATACAAGACCCTACTCTAAGTAACCTTTACAAAACTCAAGTGAAAACAAACTTCCACCATAGCCACCCAAGTAACTTCCTAACTGAAAAATTTCTTACTCTGCCACTGATCAACAAGAAATAATAAAACTGTGACAAAAAATTAATTACATTTTTCAGATTTCCTCCCAATGTTGAAGGCGTGACAAAGCTTGAAGGCTTCAATACATTGAGGAAATGCAACTCCATGTACTCCCCTATAGGGTCAAAAAATAGGTGATAAAACTTACTGGGTTGATAACAAAAAACTTGATCTCCTTTACAGCTTCTCACATATGGTTGAATGTCTGTCACAATTATAGGTGAATGAATGTTTGATGCAAGTTGTTGATCCCGTCTCCCTTTATATTCTTTGAAAACATTTGCTAGTTGTTTGCAAGAAATGTCCTTATGTATATCAATGAATGTATATTTCTCTTTAACATGTTTCTCTTGGTAAAAGTTTTCATTTTAATCAGAAGGATGGATGCTAATGATTTTTTCTTCCAGGACAAAAAATACCTCAGCATCTTCATCATCCTCTCCATAATGATCAAATAAAGGAGGAGTCTCGAATGACATATCAAGAGATATTTTCTTCCCAATGTTAGAAAATTGTTCATCATTGTTAAAAACATGCTGCATTTCAATATTCAAACCAAGAAGCAATATATTATCATCACCATATGAGTCAAATATAGGATTCTCATATCTAGGTATTTTACAGATAGGGTTATAAAGAGTATCAGTTTCCATAACATAGTCAATTTCAACGTTTTCCTTATTAAAACAACAAACAAAATTTTCATCTGATGTAGATGAACAGGGAAGAGAAAGAGATGATTCCTCATCCAACGCATATTATTCATTATCAAATCCTTAATAAGAATGAATTATATCATGAACACAATCTTTATACTCCTCACAATAGTTATGACAAATTAGCTTAGATGAATAAAAATTTTGACAATGAATATTGAAAGAAACATGAATCGCCTTGAGTGAAGAAATGATAGAAGGTTCGAGAGAATGATACCAAATACAAACATCTCCTTGAAGAGAGTACATAAACAACTTTGTACATATGTATTCATGTTGGATGTCAAGATGCTGCATCAAAGCATGAAATTCTAGAACATGCTAAACAGGGTTGTCATTCTCACCTCCATAAAATCTTGGCAGTAGATCTTTCCATTCATCAATTTGAAGAACATGATGTGGATAACCATCTATGGATGATAAATTGTGTGGGGAAAACCTCCTGTCCAGGATAACCTCCATATCCATTTAATCTGTTTCAAACCAATGGAGTTGCCAATAGATTTTCTAACAATGGAGTCTCCATGGTGAAATATGAGGAGTCAGAACAATGTGTCCAGGTTCAGTTCACCATATAAAAATGGATCCCTTCGTTTTAATTCTCAAAGGGAAGATATCTTCACTTCCATCCCTAGAAATGGAACCATTAAATGTTAGCGTTAAGAATAACCCTTAGATTGCAAGTGGATAAGCCCAATACCCATCAAAATGTAAATGGATTAAATTGGTTTGAGTAGGTGGATCAGGAAGACTTTAAAGAAAGGAAAAGATAATAGATATCACTCCATATCAGTGATAGAACATTGGGCTATGGAATCATAAAAATTATGCTCATTGAAGGCATTTCAGCTCCCCATCAGACAAAATATTTGTATAATGATGAAGAGAATAATAAGAGAATAACATAAATATGGATATTCGCTAAGCATAGATCCTCTCTACCAAGATAATTTAGATGTGTCTGAATAGTAAAAAATGATAGATAGGCAAGCTTACATAAGATCCTCTACCGCATCAGGAATCTATCTATCAAAGGAAAATTTTAATCCTTAAAATCAACAATTACATCCAGACAAGATGAAAAATAGAATAAAGAACATAGAAGAAAAATATAATGAAACAACTGATATGAATATTAAATAACAATACAATTTATAGCTACATGCCCCTTTAGATTACAAACTGAAATATACAGTCATAAACAGTTCTCAAAAATTCCTCCATTCTTGGGTCGAACAACCCTCTTTATACATATCATTCATCTGATGTATTTATAGTAAACATGTATTGTAGCTCCGGTGCCTCTTTCCTAGTGTCGTATGTCTTCTCTTGTGTGTCATGTTCCTCTTGTGAGAAGGAAACTCTGGTCAGTATGGGTCTGCATGAACAACTTCCCTTTGTGGTACTTCAGACTGAAAGTCTTGTGTCTCATCGGCTAGACCCCCCATCCATTCATTTAAGGAGGTAGTCGATGATTCAACCACCATTCCTTCTTTCATTGATTGATTTCTCCTCAGGATTAGGATGAGGCCTAATGCCTAGTTAGTTTCCACATGTTGCTCTCAGATCAGACCTTATATAAGTACGTGATTGTGGAAGTTTCCAAGGGATTTTTGGGTCCACACCGCTTCGACCCCCGCAATTCACCACCAACTTCCATGTACCTGTTCCGCTATACCATGGTTTCGATTGTGGGACCACTCTAGAATTTTATCGTTTGAGCATGTTCTGTCCCTGCAATGAAGTGTGCTCGTCGATCTGTGTTGTCTCAGCTAATGATGGATGAGTGCCACGTGTCTTCGGCACATCGAGCGATATTCCTTTCTTACCTGTTGCAAAGGTCAATGGTTCTTGTTGATTTGAGATCAACGGTTGATAATTACTTCAATATTTAGGGCTTCGGGCCTTTTCAATGCATAGTTCTTACAATCCTCTGGAATGTCATATTTTCGAAGTATTATAACTACCTGCACGTGGCCTTGTTGATATATGGTCCAGATGAACTCTGGGCTTCAAGCCTTTGAGAGTCGTTTACTCACTTTGATTCTACTTGCTTCCTCCCAGAGTATGATATCACCTGACACATGTCCCATTCTTGAAGATCAATGGCCACGAGCGATTTCAGGTTCATAACTTGCACAAACTCTAATTTCCTTCCCAATCCACACAATGTGAAGATGCTTGTTCGTAGCAGGATCAATATGCACCATTGATCTGTTGATCTAGCAAGATCAACAATCCTGAGCGATTGTGGGCTCACAACTTGAAAAAAATTTAATTTGGTTCGATCCCCAAAATTCCTCCCCACCGTCGATCTCTCTTGAATGAGATCTGGCGATCGTGAATTAATATTTTCTTGATCTGACGACTGATCTTTCTCTTGCTAAATACTTACCACTGAAAATTGAACCTGTTTTCCTGCCTATATTTCGAACACAAAAATTAATGATGCACTTAGTTTTTCCCTGCGCATACACCATACTTAACCGACCTGACTTTATCAACCAAAAGAGGAAAAACTTATAGGAAGGCATGCAAAAAAGAGAGAGACTCAGTAGAGGTGTATACCTAGGTCTTAACAATAATTACATATGACCCATGATAACTTCATATGATAACAGATAGAAAATGAGTATTCAAGAAGAAGATGAATTTTGTAGGAAATTTGAGAAGTTCAAAGCTCGACTGGTAGTGAAAGGTTATTCCTAAGTCAAGGGAGCCAACTTCGGTGAGATTTTTTCCCCTGTTGAAAAACTAACTTTCATTAGAGTATTAATGTATCTGGCTACAACATTCGATCTAGAAATAGAACAGATAGATGTGAAGACAACGTTCCTACATGGGGACCTGGAAGCATAAATATACATGAAACAACCTAAAGGATTTGTAGTAAAGGGAAAGCAAGTGTTGGTGTGAAAAATGAAAATATCCCTCTATGGTTTAATGTAATATCCAAGGATGTGGTACCAGAAGTTCAACACATATATCCTTAGTTTGGGGTTTGTGAGAAGCAAAGTTGATCACTGCATATATTCCAAGGAAGAAGGTGGGTGCTTCAAATATGTATCTTTGTATGTCAATGACATGTTGTTGATTGGAAACAACATGGAAGAAATAAAGGAGGTGAAGAATCAATTATCCTCTTAGTTTAACCTGAAGGATCTCAGAGAAAATAACTTCATTATAGGAATGGATATTAAGAGAGATCGAGCCACTAGAAAGATTTGGTTGTATCATATGAAGTATATTGAAACAGTTCTGAAACGGTTCAACATGTAAGATTGAAAACAAGTGAAAGTTCCAATTCCCGTGGGATGAAGGTTTACTGCTAAATAGTGTCCAAAGACACAGGAATAAATAGAGTACATGGCATATGTTCCCTATGCAAGTGTTGATGGTAGTCTAATGTATGTGATGTTCTGCACTTGACCAAACATTTCCCATGCGGTGGGAGTGTTGAGAAGGTACATATCAACACCTCAAAAGGAGCACTGGACTGTTCTCAAGAGAGTATTTAGGAATTTGCGTGGAATTAAAGACTATGATATATGCTATCAAGGAAGACCTGGAGGTGACATTGGTAAATTAAATGTACATGGATTTGTCGACGTCAACTAGGATGGAGATTTGGATCGATGAAGGTCGACCAACATATATGTCTTCAAGATGTTTAGTGGATAAGTAATTTGAATGAGTAAGGGATAGGCTTTCGTAGCCTTGTCAATAACAAAAGTTGAATACATGGAAGACACTCATGGAATAAAAGAAGCGGTATGGATTCAAAAGTTTTGTTCAAGAATTGGGTTCGAGCTGAGAGCTATGAAAGTAAGTTGCGACAGTTAAAGTGTAATATTTTATCCGAAGAACCCTTCTTATCATTCGAAGAAGAAGCACATTGATATACAATACCATTTTGTAAGAGACATGGTGGAAAGTAACAAGGTACTACATGAGAAAGTAGACACATTGGAAAACATAATAGACTTCTTGACCAAGTCTGTGAGTGTTGTGAATTTCTCTTGGTGCAGAGAAGAAATGAGAATTTTTTCCCTAGGTCTGCTAACAAAAGTTTAGGAATCTCATGTTTCAACAAAGAAGAAAAGAAGTGGGAGAATGTTTGGTTGTTATATTCGTTGTAGTCAAAGTATAGTCTAGGTGAATTGACTAAAGGTCAAAGTCAAGGTGGATCGACAACAAGTCAAAGGTCGAGGTAAATCGACTGGGTAAATTTGAGGTCGAAGGTTGAGGAAGTTTGACATGGTAAAGGCATAGAATCAAGTCGAAGAGGTGAAACAACGTGATTTTGAGAGTCAAACGTGTGGCGACTGACTGAAAACCAAATGAAGGTCGACTAGTAATATGACTTGGAGTCGACTGTAACAAAATCTTGAGATTTGTAGGATTTATAGCCAATGATCTGCATGGATCTCTAACCATTTTTGCACGTCAGGTATTTAGGGTTTCTCCTATTATAAAGGCTATAAAGAGGTGTGTTGTAAGGCCATAAAGGCTAATGAATGAATAAATCATAGGATAGCTAGTCTTTAGAGAAATATTTAGATATAGGTTCCTGGTCATGTAGATGTAAGATGAATTGGTGAAAGGGTTGTTCTTGCATGGGCAAGAGGGTATGATGTCGATTGTGTCTTAGGTGTGGAGCAAGGTTAGACATGTAACCTTTTATTCATATTGAATACCACAACAAGAGAGAAAAACGTTGAAGGAATGTTGGTTTTCCTAGTTTGGGTTTCTAGGCTAAAATCTCTATGTACCATGTGATTGCTTTGTCATTTACATTCTTGAAATATATTCTTCTCCTTTGCTAGGTTAAGTGTGGAAGTGTCTCTCATTTCCTGACAATAAATTATTGAAAGATATGAAAGTGTATCATGCATAGACATTGCATGGTAACTCACAAGTAATCAAGAACCCTGGGTTGAAAAAATAATTTAGAATTGCTTATCTAATTTTTGTATAAATTAGAAGGGTAATTAAATATCCCATCATTTTGGCATCATTTCTAGGGAGTTACCAAATACGTTATAAGTACTTATTGCACTACTTTTAGGGAAATACATGGTATTGAGATCTGCAGAAATAATTGTTGACAACCTTCTCTATACAATCTCCCATGTAGTGTTTTGAATTAAATCATATCGATTCAATGAATAGAGATAGACATTCAAAAGGTTGATTTTATGGCATAGTAAGATACACCCAAACTATTAACCACCTTGAATAAAATCAACAAAAGGAGTAGGTGCAAGGACCTCCAACTCTCACAAAAAGGCACCTGTAGTTGGATCTACAACAATAGTATTTTCAACAATAAAAGAGGAAACAATACATCCAAATATAGAATTGACAAATCCAAATTATTCTACTATAGAATCTAGTGCAGTAGTTGAAGAAAAAAATGTACTTCCAGCTACAAAACTAGAAATTTTAGAAGATCTTATCAGTGGGAAACTAGATATAGAATTTCAGTTGAACCCAATCCAAGAACAAGAGGTGTCTGCATTCTATACTAAATTAGTAGAACAATATATTCCTGATTCTATAAACCTTTGGTATAATATGGTAGTAGAAGAAGGAAAGAGATCCACTAAGAAAGAAACTATCATGTTTGAATTCCAGATTAAAGACTCGCTTGGAACAAGTGAAGAATATCCCTCCCTCATCCCTATAACCACAATTAAATCATATGGAAAGTGATGATCTAGATAAATTCCTTTTCAAATTCAGTTTCCTCTGTAGAAAATACTATTATGTTACATATACTTAGAAATTGAAGCTATTTCATGCCAGCTTAAAGAATGCAATAATTCACTTGTTTATGGGAATTGGTGGGAATAGTATCAGAACTTGGGAAGACATGAATAATATGTTCCTAAAGGAATATCCAGACTATTGCAAGGAAAAATATCACAAGGAAGAGATTTTTAGGATGGACTAGAAAGAAGATGAGAATTTGGAATATTATGTAGAATGATTCCAATACAATTTGTAGTGGTTGGAACCACATAAGTTGGATAAAGAAACCTTGCAAGTTATTTTGTTAAGAGGAATTATAAATGTGTGCATTGATATTTTAAATTTGATGGGGGATTGAGATGTTTCATAACTACTCTATGATAGTACTTGTTATATTTTCAAACAATATTCAAGAGGAACCTCCATGCAAGGGAAGGGACCTAGAAACATTGCAACTAGGATCACTAAAACATCTAGACGAGCCATCACTTGGGTTGATATTGGAAACTAGTTAGAATATTTTAATATTGATATTGTTATCTCCTTGAGTTGAAATCTAGACACACTACAATCCAAAAGGAAGTGAAAAGAGCTAGAGATAGCCTTGTCAATGTTGTATTCTAAGTGAAGAAGAAAACACCCCTTGAAAGCTTGTCCATTAAATAACATTAATATTTGTTGGATCTGTGAGCAAGATCATATCACTAGAATTTGTCCCTCTCTACTAGGATTACAATTATTATATCAAGGAGAAAATGCAGAGACCCAACATATCTTCCTTGTTTCCCATAAGTGATTTGGAAAACTTCCCCCCTAGGTATGGTTCAAGACCATTCATGCTTCTTGGACTAACCCACAAATGCAATATCTATCTTAACATCCCCACTAAAATCCCTATTTTAATTAATGCATAATGTAGATATGAATACGTGTGTGTCCAAGCGATGTAATATGTGAATTGTGTTTTTCGATTTTAATAAATATAATGTGACACCAACTGCTAGGAATACAGACAGAGTGTTGAATTTTGTAACTATGGTCGGCCTTCATAATGTGAAAAGTAAAAAGTGAAAAATTGTGTTTATTGTGGAGGCCAGTTTAGTATAAATATATATAATAAATAAGTAGTTGTTTATTATCCAAGGGACGCATCCTTTCATGGATGGTCACCATATGTTCTATATATATGAAATACTCATCATTGTAATAAAATATCTATTTTATATCATCTTATATAAAAATCATCATGGTATCAAAGCATGATTGGACTTGAATCCCTCATGACAGGGCATAGGACAATGGTAGATAGCTTGAGTGGATCATTGCAATGTGTTTGGAATATTGTGTTGGTTTTCCATTCATTGTTTTAGTTGTTGTGTGGAATAAAGTATGTGGACCAACAAGGAGACCTTCTCCAACTGTCATGTACTATATTGAAAGACGAATTATGACATCTGGTTCTAACCTACACATATTTCTCCAGCCATAAATGGAGAGAAATATAAGGACTCTCTTTCTACATTCTATCCGCCTTCTCCAACAGTCATGTACTAGATTGAAAGAAGAATTATGGCATATGGTTCTAACCCACACATATTTCTCCAGCCATAAATGGAGAGAAATATAAGGACCCTCTTTCCACATTCTCTCCGCCAGTCTGTTTCCTAGTGCTTGAATTGGTGTTGCAAATCTTAAGGCGTGCAAGCAGACCTATAACACAAACATAGAATACTGTATTGACAAACAATCTATTGTTTACACCTGCCTATTGCAAAAGACAGCAGAAAAATTAACCTTGCAACGGAGCTTTTGAAGATACGAAGGAAGATACTTCGAGATTCTCGAATCCAATCCTTGAAGAACCAGAACTCATTCTTTGTTCAACTTCCATGATAGATAATGATCAAATTTCTATTTTAATTGGGAAATTCTAAATACATTGTTGCACAAGATGAGATTCAGACAATTTGAAGAAATTACCCGCTCACCCGCCTGAGGTAGCGAGATCAAATCCATTAGGGGCCAATGCAAAGAGGACTTATCTTCTCCTCCATGGGCCTTGACATCAAATGAGTATAAGGCAGCGAAGAAATGATTGTGACGTCATCTTTGAGAATTTTGTTGAAATGCTAGACGTCGAAGATGTCTGAGAATTCACTGCATAAAAACAAAGTAAAAATTGCATTTAGCAGAGAACACCTAAATGAAGGCTCCTTCCATTCACGATATGAATAATCAACATGGTAAAGGAATGTAATAAGAAAAACAAGAAATTTGAAGAATGGGATCGTCGGGAAGAAGTGGATTTATCGGGAAATATGTTTTCTCAAACGTCCCTCGACTGAGATGGACACATCAGCTCCATCAATGATTTGTAAGTGCAGTGGAATCGCTTGGCGGTTAGGAAAAAATATACTCCCAAGATTACTCTTCATCTCATGGATGTGAAGGGGTTAAGCATTTCGCACATGAAAATTCATTTGCACATGTTTTGCAGTATAAAAAATGATGTGTGCGAAATTGTACCAAGACCTGAGGGGAAGTCAGTGGTGGTTTCCAAGTGGATTTACAAGATCATGCGTGCAACAGACGACAACATCGAAAATTACAAAGTGAGGTTCGTGGCAAGAGGGTTCTCTCACAAAGAGGGAGTATCCATTAAGGAAAACTGGAAGAGTAGGGTTTGTTATAGTGACAGAGGGAGTTTTGATGGATGGAAATTCTCTCTCAGTCAACAGGTAGTGACTAGAGTGGAGATAATGGTCCAGGTTTATACCATGGATAGAAATTATCTATGATTTCGTAGGTAGTGACCAGAGTGGAGAGAGTGGTCCAGGACAAACACTCTTCCTGAGTTCACATGTACTGACAAGAGTGGGAAGAATGGTCCTTCTCCTTGAGTTCACAGTAGTGACTAGAGTGAAGAGAATGGTACAAGGTAGGAACTCTTCTTGATTTCATAGTATTTACCAGAGTCGGAACAATGGTCCTTATCCATGAGTTCACAGTAGTGACCAGAGTGGGAAGAGTGGTCCTTCTCCTTGAGTTCACAGTAGTGACTAGAGTGGGGAGATACAAGACGAGCATTATTCTTGTGTCACAAATAGTGAACATATTAATAAGAATGGTCCTTGTAACCCAGGGACACTTAGTTGAGTGAGTAACATATATGGGACACGTATATAGTCATGAGACTATGGTGGAGACTTTGTGTCTCTAGAAAATAGTTATGTGCTACTACAGTGGTTGTGTACCACTAGTAAAGATTGTAGATCTCTAGATAACAGTTGTGTGCTACTACAATGGTTGTGTACCACTCGAGGAGACTGTGTATCTCTCGACAATATTTGTGTGCTACTACAATGGTTGTGTACCACTTACAGTGACTGTGTGTCACTGGAGTGTGAAGACATTCACCCAGGATTGGTCATGGTGATTTGACCAGTGGATAAAGGCCCTAGCATAGTCTTCAAAGAATAGAAGACTCGATGTGCTAGTGTTCCTCTAGTGTGTGGAAACATCGGGCAGACATTCACCCATAGGAATGTAACTGTGGTGAATGTCTCGAGTAAGCATCACAAGAACCTTGTCCTAGATTAGGCTGAAGACCATGGGAGATAGGATGCATTTATCACAAAGGTATACTTGTGGTGAATGGGCCCAGGCATAGTCCTTTCTTGATCATGACAAGGAATGATATGGACTCGAGGTGCTTGAGGTGCTTTCCACATGTAAAGTAGCATTGGGATAAAATTCAATCACGTGGGTGTACCTATTGTGAATGACCTTGGTGTGGTATTTTTCCTATTCATGGTGATTTGTCAAGGAATAATAAATACTCAAGATGTTAGATGCTATTGCATGCGGACCCATAGTGAGCTTGATATCAGAGAGAGTCAATTGGCTCAGAGGGAGAGCCACAGAGGGAGTTTCCCCTAAGTTCAAGTGGGAGAGAGACATCTCCTAATATTGGCAGACAAGTTTCATGAGTCTAGGGAGAAGGTTTTATACTTCAGAGACAACCATGGCATGATGAAGAATATCTCTCTCGTTGAGAGGGAGTGTTGATTTTTGGACAACATTAAGAAAGCACTCTCCTTGATCATATGGAAGGTTGCTACTGATGTTGTAGATGATGATAAATACCTTCCTAGTTAACAGGGAGTGATCATATGACGACCAACTTGCAAGTGATTATGAATACTTTCCTAGTTAAGAGGGAGTGTAGAATTTTGTAATTATGGCGGGTCTTCATAATGTGAAAGTAAAAAGTGAAAAGTTGTGTTTATTGTGGAGGACAGTTTAGTATAAATATATATAATAAATAATTAGTTATTTATTATCCAAGGGACACATCCTTTCATGGATTGTCACCATATGTTCTATATATATGAAACACTCATCATTGTAATAAAGTATCGATTGTATATCATCTTATATAAAAATCAACAAAGAGGTGGTGGTTGATTTATCCACAAGAGAGGGGAATGTCTAGGAGTGTCTAAAAGGGGACCAAGGAAGAAATTAATTGTGGGTATGAACCCAAACCATAATTTCTGAATTTTATTATCATTGGGACAATCTTCTATTTTTCATTTGAGTGTATGTGAGCCCAATCATTGGATACCTGTCAGGAGTGGGTGTAGAAGTCACATACATAGTTATTGGAAGCATGGTGATTTAGTATAATCAACATTGGGAAGAGTGAGAGGTCAACTTTCTTCGAAAAATAGAGGAAATCCGTATGGTGGAGAATAGATGGTTTTCACATTCAGTTTTTGCATGAACAACAAGCAAAGATCAAAGAAAAAGAGCACTAGAGCTAGGACAAAAAGGCTAGGAGAATTATAGATTAGTATGGAGTGTTTTTGGAGTATTTTGGAGTTGAATATTGAAGAGGAAAGTTGTCAAGCATGAAGAGTGAACTCCTATGGAGGTTTGACTGGAACAATAATTGTTTGTTGTTGGTTTTCGGTAGTTTTCCTGGAAGTGATTTCCCTAAATATCCCAACAAAGATATTATTTATTACCTATGCCAAAGATACCATGATAAATGAATGGGATGCTCCATGGAATGCGATCAATGAAGGAGTACATTTCTTGGGTTGAGCAGGTCAAGAGGAAGAGAACTGGAGTAAATTGAAGAGAGTTGTAGGATAGTATCGGTGGATTGTGGGATTTTGATATATGAGTGGAGTGTGAGAGACAACCTTCTCTTGTGTATTCCTATCCCCATATCAGGGGTTTCATGTTGTTTATATTTGGAAAAACAATTCTATGGTTGGTTGGAACATTCTTTCCAAGTATCTGTTTGCACAAACTTAAAAAAAAAAAAATGAGCGTTTATCTATTTTCTGAGTTATCTTATGAGTTTTTTGGTTGTACGCTTTATCATGTGTATGTTAATGGTTTTATTTTCTATTTTAGATGAATTATTAGTTGCATTCATGTTCGTTTAGAATGTTGTATATGCATTTAATTATGGGTATCAAAATCTAGTTAAATATGTATTAATTATATTTGGTAAGCTACAAGAATTAATTAGCAGAATAAATTTTCAAATTTATGTGTATTTTTCCCCAAGTAATGTTCCTCAGTTAAGTTGGGGGACTTTACACCGACAATAGTCAATTGCACGATTTCCTCAACAACCATATTTTTCACCATTTCAAATGACCCTACAACAACAATTGCAGTTGTATACAAATATTATGGTTCTTCAACCAAAATCCAATTTGGGAGGTTATCCTTTGATCTTAGGAAAGCCATGTTTGGCCATATTTGTTCCTTATATTGGCTACAGATCAAGTGACATGACTATCTCCCATAGGAATTCTACCAAGAGACTCACCTTGCACCTGCCTTCCAAGCCTAGCACAAATCAAGACATGCCTATATGGGTGGGGAATGATAGCGATGATGATAATTTCCACCAAATATTTACCATTGATCAAGAACTCTCTTTTGAGTAAGAGACTGAGGATGATTCAATTAACGGCTTCATAAGAAATCCTTACTCATCCACACAACCACCTTCTTAGTTTCTCAACCATATCATGGATCAATCTGCATAGAAAAATTGTTCAATGGCTAATCTATCCTTGCCACCATATTATGTACCCATTCCTTTTTATGACATTAAAAAATTCACTAGTGGATCAATATATATTGTCTTGGGAAGGACATTAAACAACGATTTTGAACTTCATCCCTTGCAAAAAGAACAATTGAATAAACTATTGAAAGAACATAGTGGTGCATTCTATTGGGAATACACTAACATGAAGGGAATCCACTGAGCTCCTTGAACTCATGATATCCATATAAAAGAGGATTCTCAAGCTATTCAATGACACCAATGTAGAATGGACCCACCATTATGTGAAGTTGTAAAGGATGAATTGCAAAAGTTCATGGGGGATTCACCTAACTGACCAATACCTTATCACAATCATTCATAAAGGGGATTTTTAAATAATGAAAAAATGAGTCAACATATTGTAGGTATTAGGAGGGGTAGAGGGGTTGTACGGTACAAGGGGGGGGGAGTATAAAAAGGGGTATATGGTAAAAATAACGGATATCTAGTAAAAATAGTTTTTTTTATTGGAAAAATGTATTGGGAGGGGGGTTAAACAAAAGGATTTGGGGAGGTATTTATCAATATCTATTGAAATTAGGGGTATTCTTTAATATCCCATGAATGAATGTGCTATGTCATAGGTTCATTGAGTGGAGACAACATGCACAAGTTGCTCACGATGAATTTTATGTACCCTAATATGTTGTCTTAAGTGGTTTATATGTTCTAGGGCCATGGTGTGTCAAAGGAAGTATATGAAGGTTCAAAAGGGTAAGGACTATGGTGGATATTAATAACATTACTTAATGGGTGATTATATCAAGGTTCATAAAGGATTTTGTGTGTGCGAGACACCATGTCTTTTCGAATATACACTGTGTCTTTTTGAATATACATTGTGTCTTTTTGAATCCCCACTTGATTTCATATGTTATGAGCATTGTTAATTCCTGTCAATATGAGAATTGACATAACATTTAGTTTACATACTTCATCCTTTTGAATAAATACATACTTCATTTGTTATATTTGTATCTTCTCTTTTCTCTATTTAAAAAAAAAATAGTCATAGGTTATGGATGTAAATTGTATTGACATTGGGAGCTTGTCAATAAGATTAATTACAAAATTTCACTTTTGAAAAGAAAACCCAAGGAAATTAGGTGATCTTTTTTTTTTTCATGTTCAGTTTTTCAATCTCTCTAATAGTATCTAATATGTTGGTTCATAGTTATTTTATTGCATTCATAACGCTATATGATTGCTTAACATTCATGACATGGTTATAGCTTTGGTATCTAATATGGCTATTATTTCAACACATTCTTAGGTTTCTCAACCATTTGTTGTGTAATTCATGATATCCCGAGTAATAAAATAGATAATTAAACAAAGCACAAAATTAAAAATTCAATGTTGAGACCTTTACATTTTTATTATGAATAATTGAATGTAAATTGAATGTCGAAAGATTTACATTTTATCATAATTCAAATGTAAAACTCTACATTTAATTGAATCTAAATGAAATGTAATTTGAATTATGAGAGCAATCAATTGAACGTTGAGAGATTTATATTTCAATTAAGAATTATTATTATTATGTATATATAACTAATTAAAAGGTTACATTTGAAATTACAACGTATGTTAATTATTATTTTTTATTAGAATTTTAATTTATTTATGTGTTTGTTCAATTTTAACATTTTAAATAATTGGAAGGACAATATTTTATTTACAATTTTTTTTTTGAAGTATGTACCAAGTTTAATGTTGTGAATTGAATTACATTTATCTTTTCAATTTTTCATTCTAAAAGAATTGAATGAATATATACCCTTTAACTTGAAATTAAAAATAACCCTTTGAATTTGATCATTCATCTTGATATTAAAGTCAAATAATAACGATTGACCTTATAGTCAACAATGAGAATGAGTTATGACACAAAAATACATAGGAAGTTCCATAATCACTATATAAAATTTGTGAGTGGTTTTATTAGTCCATGTTCAAGGAAATGATTATAGCATCTAATTCATCGTTCACCATCCATTAGTTTGTATTTGACTGAAAATATTTTTCTTATTGTCCAATGTGGTACATATGCCTAACAAAATAATTACTTTTTCATAATATTTAAATTATTTTATCACACATTATATTGGCTGACAAATTAGATCTCTTTTGCTCGAACTATAATGGAATGCAATTTTTCAATCTTAGTTAAATTACTTTTATCACACATATGATTGTCTATTTTTTTATCTTAGTTAAATCACTTTTATCACACATCTGATTGGGTGGAAAATTAGATGTCTTTAGTCCTAACTCTAACACAACGCAATTTTTTTTCAAACATCCATAACCTAAGTTTGGAGTATCTTAGATAACTACTACATATATTCATTGAATTTATTAAATTCATGTTAGTGGAATAAATACATGTGAAGTGAAATTATTTTTTCATAATAGTTTTTTCAATGATCTTGTAACTTATTTTTTTTAACGACCTTGTAACTAAATTTGTAATAGTATTTATAGTTATCATCATTCCACTATGCAATCTTTGTTATCTTCGATTATTCTCACCCGACCACTTTTTTCCATCTCCATGTTTCTTATCTCCTAATATATTTTAGGATTTTCCTCATGTGTATATGCCCCAACCAAACTATCTTAATAACTCTCTATAACTAGAATAGATGGTTGTGCATACCACTTCTTGGTAGAATCTCCCTCTCCCACGTGTTCCATTCTCTTTAAAAATAATATGGACCACTAAATCAACCTCGAGTACCAAATCCATCTATATTGAATGAAAATTGGGGTCGGATGCATCCATAGTGAATGCAAATTCAACAAAAATATGGACCATTGATTCAATATTGGGTACCAACACCATCCATACTGAATGAAAATTGGATTTGGATGCATCCATAGTGAATGACAATTCAGAGCTTAACCACTCCAATGACATATGCATGTATCCCATGTGCAGTGGTTTAATCAACTTTTCACATGAGTAGAGTTTTGACCCTTTTTAAAGAACTAAGTACATTGGAATTGTTTTGATTGTAAATTAATGTTCATGGTAATTAGATGTTTTGATTACAAATTATTGGATATGGTAACGATATACATTAAATGTTTGGTCCCATTTTTTTTTTTTAATTTCAATTATCACCATGGTTATCATCATGTCAAAAATGATCATGAACATTTGTCTCTTTCTTCATTATTAAAGTTTTGAGTTATTAGTAATTCCAACTATTAATGTTTTTTCCTTTTCCTTAAGAATATCTCAGTTCATCAAAATTGATTTTAGAAAATATCTAGTACATGCTAATAACTTGAATTTGAAATCAATTATTATGTTGTGTGTATGTGTGTGTGTGTGTGTGTGTGTGTGTGAAAAATAACAATTACAAAATTCTAACAAACAAGAAAAAAATTAATAATTATAGAATCTACACAAAACAGACTGAGTGAGGATGAATATTAATAAAATAGAATACAAGTAAAGTTAAATGAATATTGTATAAAACCAAAAAAATGGCAACTCAAATACCATCCTATTTTAGAATATGAGGAAATAATTGTATGGTCATTATTCATATGGTTATGAATAAAGTTACATTATCAAATGTATTGAGTGATTATCCAATAGTGTCAAAGAGTTAAAAAATTAATAACAATCTCTTAAGTGGATGATTACTTGAGATTATATTTCTATTTAAGCATGTAATCTCTTCAATGTATAGCAATATGTTAACCTTTCTAATTATTAAGTTTATTAATTATCTGTGATGATCTTCGCTTAGGTGCCATAAGAAAAAAAATGCATGTTTATGAATTTTTAAGTTGTCGACACTTAAAATTTATTAATTTTAGTTTTCTTTTACATTAAAATTATATTTTTCATAAATAATTTAACATACAAAATTATAATTTCAGAAGTTAATGTTGAGCTCAGATCTGTATGTACATTTTTTATTTAACAAATCTCCTTTCAATTTTTTTGACTATTTATTTTATAGAATAAATAATAATTGGTTGATGATTTATTTAAGATAAATTTGTTGCCTTGTATTATAACAAAAGTCCACCATTATTTGTTGCTTTTAACACAATTTTCATTGCTATTATGAATATATTTTAAATAATTTTGATAAGACACACCACTTCACCTGCAACATTAGTTTTAGGAGCATAGAGTAATGCAATTTTGGTATTGGTATAAGCATGTTCAAGATGCTGACATGAAATGTTGTAATTCAAACATATGCATAAATTCAAATCTATGAACAAAAAATTATTAGGTAGGGACATGGCCACTACAGTAACACTTGTTGTATATAATTTTTATGAATTTTTTAGTAAATTTTGATGAGAATATCCAAATTACATATTTTTTAAACGTATAACTTATCATAAAACTTTCGCACCGATCAAAATACTTTTCAAACTCACGAATCTCTTTGTCAGTTCATGTTTTCAAACATTGCATATGTACACATTCATGTTGCAAAACAAGCCATAAAAGTTTGAAACATGTTAAAAGACCTTTTCAAAAAGCTTCTGAGAGATTCAAAATCTATTGGGTAGGTTTTATGACCTTATGGAAAATCCTAGTCAAAATATTGACTTAATAAGTTTCCCATCGGAAAAGTCAATTGCATTTAGCTTGGATGGTTGGGAGTAATGATTGGCATCCTCCCCACCCATGTTCAATTCCCATAAATTTTCCTTTGATTCAAATTGAACAACAAAAAACTGATTTTTCCGTGTGGAAAAAGTTCTTGGATAGATGCCAACGAGCAAGAGAAACTGTGCATAGCGTACTGGAAAAATATTGCACGCCACAAGATTCATCGCTAAATGATCAAAATTTATCGCGTATTTCACAGACTACACGATTTACTACATGCTGTAATATAAATAATCAAAGAATTATTTATGGATGCAAAATAAAAAAATGATATGCTTTGCACACAAACTTAGAAATACAACATGAAACTTGTCAACACACAAAATACTTGATATTAATAACTTTGGTGCACTGTGTTGTTACAGAATACAATACTAAGATGAGATTCCACTCCAATGGCTTCTTCTACTAACTTCAAAGACACAGAACTTGTGCTCTTAGATTTCTTCAACTCCTCAGTTGTTGTTGCTCCTCTCGACTATAATCTTTGCCTCTCTACATCTGTTGCATCTCTTGCATCTCCTGCATCTCTTTAGACTAACTAAAGAATCATACTTTTATAAGATATGACTGAGAATTCTTGTAGAGGTAAGACTGACACAACATTAAAGACAACCATTAATTTGACTGACTCTTCAACTACTTACTTGACTCGATAAATATAAAGATTGGCTCCATATATAACTCCCCTGCTTGTCGACTGACTTAGACTGATTTTGAGTAAACGTGTGACTTTTCACTTGCAAAATGTCAGACAGACTGACTGAGTGATAATTTGGCTAACTGAAAAAACTACTGACTAAATGAAGGATAGACAAATCGGTGGAGACGTGAAGATCTTACTGACTTTTATTACTATTTCCAACACCCCCCCTTAATTATAAGTAGGTGGGATTACAAAAGAAAAATTACATCAAAAATTGAGTTTACAATTTTCATGTCACTCATTTGTTACTACGCATACTCCTAGACTACTGCACAGATGCTGAAATGCATCTCTTGCTAAATATTTTGTGAAAATCTCTGCAAATTTTTCTTTTGACATGCAAAACTCTAAACATATCTCTTTGTGATTCACCAATTCTCTGATAAAATGATACCTTGTATCAATGTGCTTAGTTTTCTTGTGAAACACATGATTATTTGATAACATGATTGTTGAATTGTTATCACAAAATACTGGTGTTGGTTCATATTGTTCCTGCAACAAATATTTTAACATTTTTCTCATAAAAAATGCTTGACAAGCTATGCTTGTAGCTGTGACATACTCTTCTTCTATTGAAGAAAGAGTCACTATGGGATTCTTCCTTGATGCCCATGATACCATACCTGTTCCAAAATTAAATGTGTACCGAGTGGTGCTTTTCTTGTCATATATGATGCCCCCACAATCACTGTCAGTGTATCCAATGAGTCTGAAATCTTTTGAAGTAGAATATCTAATGCCAAAATATATTGTTCCATTCACATATCTCAAGATTATCTTTCCTTCCTTCCAATGTGATTCTTTTGGAGTTTCCATGAACCTTGAAATTAGGCTCACTCCATACATAATATTAGGTATTATCATTGTGAGATAAATACGACTGCCTACTAGTCTTTTAAACAGTGTGGGATCCACTTTGGACCCTTTATCTTCCTTGCTTAACTTTAATCCTGTTATGATAGGTGTTGTGGTTTGTTTTGAATTTATCATACTGAATATATTCATAATTTCATGCACATACTTATATTGTGAAATAAACATACCATTTTTGGATTGGTGAACTTCAATTCCCCAAAAATTTCTCATTAGCCCTGAATCAATCATTTCAAATTCATCCTTCATGACTGAGTTGAATTCTTCAATACCAAAATTACCTGTAAATATTCAATCATCTACATATAAGAAAAAAATTAACATGTTACCTTGCTGATTTTCTTTGATGTAAAATGTTGTCTCACTTTCACTTATCTAAAACCCATTATGTGTGAGGTAGGAATCTATGCAACTGTACCAAGCTCTGGGAGATTTATTTAATCTATACAATGATTTCTTCAATGTGTACTACTTTCCTTCTTTTCGTAGAACGTCATAACCTTGTGCTTGTTCTGTTAATATTATGGTATCTTCGGGAGGTATGAACCTCTATTGTGACCTATGACGAGATTAGAACATTCCAGAAGGAAGCAAAGAAGTAAAGGAAACCCTAGACGAGATGTTAGCTACAGAAATATAATTAATATGAATTAATTAGTACCCAAAAGGAGAAGTTGGCCCCAGTAAGTCTGCCAGACCACTATAAATATAGGGTGCTAGTTCTCATTATTCACACTTCTCAGAATTGCAGAGAGCAGTTTCTGTGCACTGCAGTTGGCAGTTTTGGGCGCAAGTTTCTAGGGAAGGTGTTGCGCTAGTTTCTAGCTGGGACTATCTGATCAGCTTGGTTTCTANTCTCTGTCAAGGTCAAGGTGCTCAAAGGGTGGCTTCGGCCTATGGTTGGGTGACAAGGGTATTTTCAATGGTAAGATGAGCACAATCCTTCATATTCTAACAGGTTATGGGCGCACACATCCTTCGTTCATTCTAAACGCTGGAAGGAAGCATAGCCGCTAGGTTATTGAGCTCACCGAGGATCTGCCGCTAGGGTTACTAATAGGAGCAACTTCCAAAGACATTGCCGCTAGGGTTACTAGCAGAAGCAGTTGTAGAAACCCTCACCTCAGATCCGACACCTTGCAATGGAGCATCTCGCTCAAAAAGAAGATATTCAGATGTGCCCTAACTCTGCGCGCCTTTTGGCTCTCTCAGAAGACAAAAATGACGAAGTTGAAGTTTTGGATCAAGGCATGACCAATTACCATTCAACTGAAGAAATGTGTGAAATAATCATTCTTTTACACTACTCAACACTTATTAGAATGATTGAAGATGACATGTGGATAATCGATAGTGGAGCTTCTAGGCACATGATGGGAGATCAAGCCAGACTCTCAAATCTAAATGAGAAGAAGACCTTGTACAAGGTAGA
Source organism: Picea mariana (assembly GCA_032191745.1). Taxonomy (NCBI): domain Eukaryota; kingdom Viridiplantae; phylum Streptophyta; class Pinopsida; order Pinales; family Pinaceae; genus Picea; species Picea mariana. The sequence continues at coordinate 58 of JASDQU010306589.1, read as the reverse complement.
GCTTGGAGACAAAACCACTTACCCCGTGGAAGGATTTGGACAAGCCGCCATCAAAATG
>JASDQU010306587.1:141796-153920 GCA_032191745.1 Picea mariana | reverse complement strand
TTTACCCCACTTAAATGTTCAAGTACAAGATGATTCAAAATGAAAATGTCTCCTTGGTATATATAGGAGACTAGGAGGTATAATTACAACTAATGGCCTAAAGTCGACATAAATAAAATAACATTACTAATATAATATGCCTCAATTAAGGGGTAATGAGCCAATATTAGGGCTTAACAGTAAGGAACTTAAATACATGTTTCCCTCTTGTTCTTCAACAATATCACAATCTGCCATGTGATATCCCCATGTTCAACTTCAATAAATATTCTTGTTCTTATAGTTCTATGCCAATTTGTTTGGTTTCTTTAATTTGTTGTTTTCTGTTTGACTATTGTATCCTTGTTAGCACATGTAATTATCTATTCACCAATGGTCTTCCTCTTATTCTTGTCATTTATTCACTTGTGATTTTCTATCATCTTCTATGAGCCTTTATCTCTCTTGGTTCTCTCTCCTAGGGCTTCCAATTGTATTCTAAAACCAATTGGCATCGTCAGTGGCATGGAATTGCCAATTCAATTAAACTCATTTATGAAAATTTCCCACTAGTAGTGAAAATAAAATGTGCTAACATTAGTAATCAATCTCAGAACAATACATAATCATATTACCTATTCTCTAAGATAAATAGAATACATCAATATATGTACAATCTACATTATTAGCACTTTACTATCTTAGCTCTAGACTAACCCACTAACAACTCTAGAAGCTATCAAATAACTAGCTACACAACGTATCTTCCTACCATCTAACTCATTCTTTGTTTGTTGACTTTCCAACTTGTTAATGCCCTCGATAGACTCCAAACCATAGGGGTTGGGGACCCTCCAAAATTCTTTAAGCCTCATTGATCACATCTTATTATCCTTGTGACTTAAGCTTTTGATGCCATTGGTGCTCTAGGATGATTTTCAATTTCTTTATTTGGTTTGTCCCATAAACACACTTGAATTACACTTGAATTCTTATGAACAAATGGTTTGTTTTATCTCTAATTGAGTTTAACTAAATGACTAGCTTGCATTGGCGATAAATGAATTCTCTACTTATCTTCATCTCCATGGATAATGCATTATGGGTGTTGCCTTCTCTTTGGGTCTTACTACTTCATTGTACTCTTGGGATTGACAATCGAGATCATCCTTGCTCATTGCTTCATGTGACCCTACTTTTCTTTACGTGAGGTTGGTTGAGTCGCTGGATAATAATTGGTCTCCAAGGGTGATTGACATGTCTCCTTGCTAAACTTGCTTTGAGTATGAGCAAGTTGTGAAATTTCCATTGTATCAATTTACTTTAGTCACTCCTCTGAGTTTGGGTGCACGTTCCCTGAAGTAATTGATTATTTCCAAAATATTAGATGGGCAACACTTGTTTGATTGAATGGTTAAAGATTCTTTCACTCCTTGCCTTCAATAAATGATTATTTGTGATTGAATGGTGATGAGATTTGTAAGAGTATTGCAAGTGATGAAGTGTTCTCCGATTAGTATTTCTTTATGTACATGAATGTTTGGTATCTATATTCACTTTTAAGGCACACAAAGGTATCGTGCATCTCACCTTACAAGCATTCTTAATCGAATTTGGGGAATCAATGGTGATGGTTTTTTTCCTAATGGTTCATTTTTTTTTACTTTCCTAGAGGTTCGATAAAGAATTAAAGATCAAAGTGAATTCCTTGGCTTTCTATATGGGTTGGGATTCCTACCTAGAGAGTGAAGCAATGTGTTTTCTCCTTTGAGACTTCATTGAACTACACCAAAGAGAGGGAAAATGCACAAGCAACTAAAATGCATCATCGAAGGTTTTGCTAGCACTGCTTTGTAGAGAGCCAAGGAGTGCATTTTGATATTTAAGCCTCCATTGGACCCCTAGGAAATTTAAAAAATCCACCAATAGGAAAAAAATCATCACTGGAGCAGTTACCATAGCACAATGGATGAAGACAAGATGTATTTTACTCTTTGGGATGGCCAAAGCAACGTTTTTTTTCAAAAGGGAACTTTGGAGCCAAGATCTTGCCTAAAGATCTTAACTTGATAGTGCTTGAGCTTATATGGGCTTCTTCATGCTTATCACAATCTATTCTTATTCTTCATGATATTTCACAATTGCATTTTTATTTATTAATTGTTTTAATGAGTGTTGCAGGTAACTGAGCTATCTTGAGTTGGCATAGAACATGCAATAATCGTTGGAAAGAATTTGAGTCCGGAATCATGTTTTTTATGCCTAAATACCTATAAACCAACTTGTTTAAAGGCATAACCAATGACTAACTCACAGATGCTATGTCTTATTTAAGTCTCATGAGACTTTTAATTAAATGGTAGGTTTTTTCAATGGGGCAGGTAGAAGACACCACGACCATTAAACATTGCCTAGAAATCAAGTATGAGTTCAAAATCACATTCCTCATACTTGTTAACCCCAAATTGATTGGTTATGAATGCCATACTCCATGGCAGCCTTAGTTACTAGTTTTTTATGGAATTTATTTTTAAAAAATGACAATGATCTTTTAAATAATGAATTAAGTACAATTTATCCTGCCATGAACAACTGGAAGATGCAAAGATGATATTGTGCGTTCATAGGAGGGAAAACAATCTCACCTTTATCTTATTCATCAATTCTTTCTCCATTAGTTTAATTCTTTTTTGCTAATAAAACACACATTTTCTTTGTTAAATTACTTTTGTTGGTTTTGTTGTTATGATTTGTTTAGCAAACTAGTGGGTAACCAAGCTAGTATGCTATCCTCTATCTCATAAGTATCTTGTTAATATGGGCATGATCTTATGTCATTTTCTTACAAGGATTTCAAGTGCAAGGAGAAAGAGTGAATTCCCAAACCAAAGCACTGAAGAAGGCATCCTTGAACCAAAGAAAACATGAGGGATGGAAAGTGTATCTATCGGACTTAAAAGAAAAACCATTCGTTGATCAAGCTACATGCTTGAATAGAAATGCAAGGAGGATGGAAAACCATATTCCCAACTGAGCAATGAATGCAAGGACAACACAATTTCTAGCCAAATGAAAACCAAGGTAGGATTGAGAATCAAAGTGCTAAAAATATGCAAGCAAAAACAAAAGGTGGCCATCCAAGCAATATGAGTGTATGTGATTGGGTTGAGAATATTTCGATGAAACCTAACTTGTGTGAGCAATATTTTGTAATTTCATGAAGAATTTATTGTCTCAAATGGTTTGAATGGTCAAAGTGAGAATAAGACAAACTTTGTAATAAGTTAAGAACTAGTAGCTCAAGAATCATCTAGGGTAGCTAAAGAGTCGAGAAGTTGGAAGGCCAAGAATCACAAACTAAAACCATAAATAGAGGCTTTGCATTCAAGAAAAACTTGTTCTATTTTTGGCATTGTAAACTATCTTTCTATGTTGACACAAAGATTGTTGTATCTAGTGTGTCTATAGGTCTATTGTAGAACTGTGTTTGGTCTTGGGACTATTCTCTCATTTCCTAGTTTTCTTGGTTCTTGTGGGCGTGAGCATTCTAACTTGTGGACTATTCTAGTTTTATGATGTTTTCTCTCACTTATGTTATGCTTTCCAATACTTGATATGGGATAGGAAGATTCTCAATGACGTGAGACTATTATTGGCCACTCTAGATCTCTAATTATGCACATACTTTAGCTAGTGGACTATTCTCTCTATTGACATATGTCTAATCATGTTTCATTTCATCTTGGTTACTAACTAGTTTTGTGATAGGGAAGTGTTCTTAGCTGTTGGATGGTTTCACTTCAAGAGGGAGTTAGGAGAGTATAATTTAGGTTCATTTCTAACAATAGTGGGACTATTGTCAATATTATCAATTTCATTTCCATATCTTGTTCTTTTCTCCTTTAATTAGCATTCAACTAATAATTTGCACATTCTAAGTTGCATTTATAACATTTCATTCCCCTCATTCAACCCATCTTTATTTTGATTCTTACATTTTATATTCATAAGATTATATTAGATAGAGAGCATAACAAAACATCTTACCTTGCATAAGGAAGTCAAGACATAATAAGAGGGCTTTCCATTTCAATGGAGAAATGTATAATTGATCTCTTTCATCGAGCAAACCTACGTGGTTAATGAGGGTCACTTTCCCATATCAACACAACTTCTCCAATACTTCTTTTCTCTCTCTTTGTCACTGCATCTACCTTCCTAACATTTGGATTTTCCCCCATCTATTCAACTTCCTCAAGTTGTGACCTTTCATCTTCCATCAACACAACAATTCCAGTCACAATAATCATGCATGCTCTTGTCACACTTGTCATGTGTACACTCTTCCATCTAACTCTTGCACATGTTAATGCTTGACCTTTATCATGCTTGTTAACTTATCTGAACCTAGCACTCGACACTTAGTTCCAATAAAATCACTTCATTAACTAAATGCACAACTAGGTTACTTATCAAAATTATAGTGAAAGCATTAAATACGAAACCAATCACATTGCACAAGATATCTAGGTAAACACACCTAGAAAAAACCTCGAAGGGAAAACCAAATATGAGTTTGATTTTATTAATAAAATCATTAGGATCCCTTCCTAGGATAATGGCCCATCAGAGGAATGCAATGCAAAAATAGCCTGGCCCACTTGAYTGTTATCTCCCTTGTTGCCCCTTTGCACCTTTCCTCTGCCTTGCCCACTCACACTTGGATGAACTGCTCTTTACCCACTCAATGAGATCTCCTCATTGTCCACCTAGTGTGTCTCATCCTCTCACTAGGCTKCCTTTTATAACATTTATTTAACCTTAAATCCTAGATCTCTAAAGTGATCAAGGGTCGAGATTTAGATCTCACCTTCACTTTAGATCTAATGGCTAYGATTCAATCAATTCTCACTTAAGTTACTAATGMCAAAAACTTAGGCATTTAAGTTAATTAATCTCACATTAATATAAAAGATCATTCACTTTAATAAATACTCATAAAGTGAATTTCATAAGGTTTTGGGAGGCATTACGAACGAMTTCCACATGCTAAACACCAAGCCTATGTGGAAGTACATGTCCAATGATAAATACATCAACACTCCCTCTTAGCAAGGAAGATACTTCTACCACCTAGAGGTGGCTCTGTCTTCGCTGTCAAATATGCCACTATGGCTACTCTCCAATCCACTTGATTGGATGCTCCCTCTGAAAGAAAGTTATCCTTGCCATCTCGCTTGGACCTTTCCTTAAATAATTGTCTTTGATCATTCTCCTAGAATCCTCCTACTCCTAAGCATCATGTATGGTCATCTCATACCATGAATCCTTGACAGACTTGGAAGGTTGCTCCTTCCCACCTGAATTTGAAAGTTGATTCCCTTTGAGTTGCTAAGCCTTCGAAGCTACTTGCTCCTTGTTCTCTGCCACTCTATGAGTTTCCATTGCTCGCATAGGCTGGCCGTTTAGCCTATACAAGTTTCTCTCTCTAACTCGAAGAACATTTGATGTGTATGAGCTAGATATTCTAGGATTGATCAATGTCCATCCTAGAATAGTACATTAAAGCCCTTCTTCTAAACTGATGAGACTCAAAGCACACTCCTTCTGAGTTCTAGCAGCCATCACACATTCATCACTCTCAACACACCTCCCGACTCCATCTAGAATAACACTATTCCATATCCCTTCACTGCATGCTTGGTTCCCATACCAAGTTCCACATGCATGTTTGAGTCTGACTCTGTGAAGCTGTAACATCTCCAACCACCCCATGCTGGGCTATGTTACACAACCTTCTCCCAAAGTATGCTCTGATACCAGAATGTAACATCCCCAACCACCCTAGGTTGGGATACATCACACAACCTTAACTTATGTAGCTCTGAATCAGCCAAATTGTAACATTCCCAACATATTACTGGCCATGTTACTCCAAACATCCACTGCATAGACACTATACTAAACTCTAGGTTGCTTAGTATCACTTGAAGTAGTGCGCTCAACTTCGAACTGAATTGTACCACACTAAATTTCTCCTTTTAACACAACTTTAAGTAGCGGAAGTAACTCAAACAACTGCGCACACCAACATATTGATCACACAACACAACCGTGCACACAACCACCCTGGCATCACACGCCAATTCTTATTTCCCTGTGTGTGGGGTTTATTACCCTGAATGCACACATGAGTTCCAGCCTCTTGTGCACACATGATACTTTCCTCTACACCCGACCACTCAATCCTCTTCTTGAAGACTCAACCAAAATCACAAGGTTAACTTAACAGGAAAGACTATCAACATTTGTCATATCCATGTACGACTACAAATATAGGCTATAAGCACCATACTTACATGCGCAAGAAATATTAAACATAATAACAATATTTACTTATATGCGACAACATACACGAATTAACCCATGTCAAACATAGGTAAACAAGCACACAGTAAACAAGACAATACATAAATAAAACTTATCTTTTATGGAAGTCACCAACTGCATGCATAACTAATGCTGAAGCATCGTCAACAAGTACACGTGGCAGGACAACTCAGTGCCTAAGGACCAATTTAGAATCTCGAACGTTGACCGATACTGCAATCTTTTGAAGCTGATAGAAAACAAAAGAGGAAAGATCACGCGCGTGGAGACAAAATGAGCATGCGTGACCTGGGAGTTTAACCCTAGTCTCGATGTGACAACAATTAGATAGTAGTTAGTTTATTTGTTTGTTTCCTTTTGTATAAAGATAGGTTTTGTATGCCCAAAAGGGGGGTTACGATAGTTATGAACAAGTAGGAGTTGTGAACAATAGTTGTTCCTTTGAACTTTACTGTAACCATTTTCTTGATTCTGAATGAAGATAACAGAGGAAAATTGATCCAAATGTGTGAGCCTGTTGTTGTCCATGATACCCTGTTATTGTTGTTTGTTTCAAGAATGAATGAATCTTTCTACGAGTGTATGTATCTTTGAAATGTTTGCATAGAATTTAATTCGCTTTTCTTCATGAGCGATGCAAGGTGTGCACACAGTTCGCAACGAGTGCGTTGACAGGGCCTGTTTCGACTCGTAAAGCTCAGAAGAAATAGCGTAAGATTTTCTTTGAAGGAAGTGAAAAGTGTCTGCTGCAGGGTGCTCACAGTCGTCACAAGAACTTAAATCTTGTGTAAAGATCTATTGTAGAGAGTGCACATACCTGGAATTCGATGAAGAGTCGAAGCGACTCCATAAATAAGTCGAAGAACGAGAGCTGAGGAACGTCAGGAAGGTGAGAAAGGATTCTTTTCAAGAATCTTTGGATCTGAGTTTGATGAATTTCCCAGAAAACCAAGAAGTGCTTGGGAGATCAAATCTTTGAGAAGATCAAGCTCAGGAGGAGTAACACTTTCCAAGAAGTGCGAATGAGATCCAAGAAGTGGACTTGCAGGAAGGACAAAGGTCAAAACCTTTGAATCTTTTCAAAAAATCTTCTAAGTCCGAAGAAAGCTTGAGCTCAGAGGGAGAGATCTGGACCATCTGATCAGCGTCCAGACAACGAGGAGCAAGCGTAGAGGAATAAATATCTCATCCGTTCGTTCTGAGCGTAAATGGATCGTGGTCATCCGACCAAGGTAAAGTGCACTAACTTGAAAGCTTTGAAAGTACACAAGAGGAAAAAAGTCACGAAACACCGAAAAGATCTGAACCATCCATCGTCAAGGAGGACGCGTGGCGTGAGATCAATATTTCACTGACTCGTGACTTGAAGAAGTCAAAGGTCAAGCTACAAGAACTTGCAAAGTGCGAAATCGCGAAATGATCATAGCCATTGATCGAAGGAGGGCGCTGAAACGTAGATCTGACCTTGTTGGGATTTCACGACTCGAGAAATCAGGGGCAAGAGTTGCAAGAACTCGCGATATGTGAAATCGCAATATGATCTGAGCCGTCGAATCGAGGAGAGATCCAGACTGTTAATTTTCTAGAGGGAGACGAGTCGCAAAACGTGAAATCGCAATGAGATTGTAAGATTGGCCCACGATCATAGCGAAGGGTCACATTAGTGAAGGAGAATCGAGGGAATAGCACATGCTAGGCTCCTGTCAGGATGTCGGGAGTTGAGAGAGTCCGAGTGACTCACATGTAGAAGTCACGAACTGTGAAATCGTGATGCGCCTTTTGAATAGGCGACTGGTCATAGCCTTGGTCACATTAAAGGGAGGGCTTAACCAAGAGAGTTAGCGCCTAAGTACGCTAAGGTTTCCAAAGGCATTAAGGAGAAGGCCACTGGTTCCATATAACCTACACACTAATGGAAAGAGGGCCTGATAAGTGAATTTGAGGTTCTTGAGGGGACGAAGAGTCAGTCAGACTCAGATTCTTGATCGATCCTAGACTGAGAGGTCTCACAGCCCTTAGGATAGGAGGGGGGGTCTGCATCAATAACTCAAACGTTCCTCCCAACCATAGAATTTGTTGCTCATAAGATTTCAGCATAGGTCACCCCCGAGTTGGGGCTTAACTCCACTAGGGAAAAAACATTCTTAGTGACAAGATACAGTCTGATTATCAACATAATTGCTCAGTCCTAGGTGCCTGCTGCTGCAACTAGCCCACAATCTCTCATTCCCCATGCACTCGTCACACCCAAGGAAGTGTGCCCCTTCTTTGCTTAGAAATCCCTCGGCTACCCCACTTCCTTTCCAGGGTTACCAACAATAGTCCAGAGAGAAAGTCTCTGAGCCTCGCGACTAATGCTCAATGCACCAGAGAACAATTCTCAGCAAAACTCTCACCTGGAGAGTATGCTCACGAGTTTGACAACCCACTTCTAAACAACCAATCTCTCACCTAGAGAGACTGCTCACGGGCCTGACAACCCGCCTCTTCAACAGTAAACTCTTATTACAGTCCCGCAACTCCTTACAATCTTCTATATGCAGATAAGGTAATAATCAAATTTTCCATACAGTCTGACCCCCTTCTGCACACGAGAGCCTGAAACATGAATAATCCTCTGAATAATCATAATAATGCCCAAAATACACTAAGGAGAGAAATATATATTGCATGCCTTAAACTTGACATCTGTCACCCTCAAAAGTATCTTAAGCCACTTGGTGACTCATTACCTACCCTCGGGAACTTGGGATAATATAATTATCCAACATTACACTTTTCTGAAAATATTATAAAATATTCCCTAAGACTTAAGTCCCACCCCCTTTTTTCCCTTTTCTTGTGGAGTCTGCCCCCCATCTCTTTTCTTCTGAGTCTTTCTGCACACAACAATGTAATATTATTAATAAATGTGATTATACTTACATGGATAGAAGCACTGGCCTATTTGTGTCTCATCTCACCAACCTCATAATCACACAGGCTCTCCTGCCTCAATACATATACAACCATATATATACACATATATAACTTAGATTTGCATGCACTTCCATGTAATTACCGCATACTTACCCAAGTGCACACAACGTTGTGAAATGTGTGCACTTACCCTGGTGCACGCAACACTATAAAATGTGTGCACCCTATCTTTGATAACAATTCTCCACGCACTACTCAGGTGCATGCAATATCAAAACACATTGTCAATGACTCACCAGCCTAAATGTACATATACATTTACAATTGGTACCAACAACTCATCAACCTATATGTACAATTACAAAGGGTCCGGATCAGGGATATTACATCCCCCTCCCCATTATTTATGCACTGTCCTCAATGCATCATATACACATGTACATAGTTTTCAAGTGCTGAAAACTCCTTGCACAATTCTGATACCATTCAAATTGCACACCTTTATTTTGCAAAGATTTAATTGGATGCACAATCTGTGAGAATCCTTCAATAAACCTTCTGTAATAACCTGAAAATCCCATAAAGGACTTCACCTCTGCGACATTTCTTGGCGTAAACCATTCCTAAATGGATTTTATCTTTTCTGGATCAATAACTATTCCTTCCTTTGAAATGTCGTGACCCAAATAATGAATCTGTCACTGATAAAATGAACACTTGCTCAAATTTGCACAAAGTTGATGCTCCCTCAATACATGCAACACCATTCTCAAGTGTTGCTCGTGCTCTTATTTAAACATTGAATAAATACGTATGCCATCCATAAATAGAATGAAAAAATTATCTAAATAACTTCTGAAAACTCCATTCATCAAACACATGAAGACAACTGGTGCATTCGAAAACCCAAATGGAATGACTATAAACTCGTAATGACCATACCTTGTTTTGAAGGCAGTCTTACTAATTTGTTCCTCTTTTATTCTCACTTGGTGATATCCACATATGAGATCAATCTTTGAAAATATATGTGCATCTCGTAGCTGATCAAAGAGGTCATCTATCCTTGGCAAATGATACTTGTTATTTATTGTTACCTTGTTCAACTGTTTGAAGTTGATACAAAGTCTCAGTGTACCATCCTCCTTTTTCACGAACAAAACTAGTGCACCCAAAGGTGACACACTTGGGCATATATACCCCTTCTTCATAAGTTCTTCAAGTTGCATCTGGAATTCCTTCAACTCTCGCGTACTCATCCTATAAGGAGTCTTGGATACAGGTGTTGCTCCTGGCACCAGTTTTACAGAGAAATCATTATCTCTTTTCGGAGGCAATCCTGGTATCTCTTTAAAGAAATCCTCATACTCTTTCAATACTGCACAATCTTCAATACTTGGCACTTTATCCTTAGGTGTCTCTTTCATGTGCACTGCAAATACTTGACATCATTTCCTGTAACTTGTCTTCAGTTGCAAGAATGAAACTTCTTTGATAGTTACAACTCTTGGAATTCCTTGATTTGTTCTTAAATTCCCTTCCTCATCCAAGCAAGTAAATGTTTTATTGTAACATTCCAGTACAACATGGTGCTCATCCAATCAATCCATACTAATGAGGCAATCATACAAACCCAAAGGTATGATATTCAAATCAAACTTTGTGCGTAGTCCATTCATCTCCAATGGACATGCCTTAATCATCTCATTAATTTTCCTTTTTGCTCATGTAGCTAATTGCACCAACCAAGGTTTTCCAAGCTTGCTTCTTGGCAAATGGAATCTTTCCACCATCTTAGGATCCAGATAACTATCACTAGCTCATGAGTCAATTAAAATAGCAATGGGTTGGTCATTAATCTTACCTTCCACCTCGATCATGTGCGACTAAAATTCATCCTTCTTGAAATCCAGGAATGCATAAATCCTTGGCACATTTCCGTCCGTGTCCTCAATTGTCGCAGCTTGTTGTACACTATGCATAATCCTCGCTTTATCACTTCTTTGAAGGAAATCTCTGCGCATATGATTTTCGCCACACTTCCAACACTGAATAAATTGTTTCCATGGGTTTTTCCCCACTATCTCCCACATTCTGGACTCTTGGAGAGTTGGCTATCCTTGTGCAGTATTCCTGAAAAATGGTGGCTTATCCCCCTTCTTCCTTTGTTCCACCTTCCTTTTCATCTTGTCTTCCCAAGCCTTTTTGAAAATTGGTCTTCCCTTTTTCTTCTCATAAAGACACTTAGCGTGCCTTATGGTTTCCTCCAATGTATTATGGTCATCATATTGTATCTTGTCACTGATACATGAAGGAAACCCACCACATTGATGCCTTTCATTTTAGTTGATAGATAGCAATCCTTCCTTCTTCCCGCGCATAATAATTATGCAGCTGGAAGTATTTCCCCATACCCAACAACCAAGTCTTTGCATCCTCATCCTTCTTGTGCTCACTGTCAAAGGTAGGAGGTTTGAACGTATTCATTTCTCCCTGTAGCTTGTCCACCCCAGTACTTCTCTTATGATTTATGATAAGAGATGGAGTCGAACTACTGTGCGCTTTATTAAAAGAATTCTTTGGCGAGTGGTGATGATTCCTATCAACACTCCTCGCTTCTCTTATTTTCTCATCATGAGACCTGCGACTTCTTGACCTAGTTGAATCTATCTTCTTATCCATATTTTTTTCTATTCTATCCTTGGCTCTCATAAGCCTTTCATTATTATCCTTATAGCTTTGGACATCTCTTTGCAATCCCTTTATGAATTCTACTAAATTCATGTGCTCCTCCTTGGATTCTGTACCATTAACACCCAAACCGACATACAAATCC